>CAKNYM010052940.1:32521-82439 GCA_932195095.1 Andricus curvator | reverse complement strand
AGAATTTTTAACCAAGAACGATTTTTCAGACAAGAAACAAAAAAATTCAACCAAATTGTTGAATTTCCAAGCCAAACATATGAATTGTCTATAAAACAGTTGAATTTTGAACCCCAAAATAATAGTTTTCAAAAAAATTAGTTTTCAACAAGAAAAATGAATTTTTAACCAAATAGTTGAATTCTCAACTTAAAAGATGAATGTTCAAACCAAAGACGAATTTTCAAGCCAAAGAGATACAATTTCTACAAAACAGTGGAATTTTGAAACCCAAAATGTTAATTTTCACCAAAAAAAGTTAATTTTCAACCAAGAAAGATTCATTTAAAACCAAATGGTTGAATTTTGAACCTAGAAAGATGAATGTTTAAACTAAAAAGACGAATTTTAAACAAAAGATTTGAATGTTCTACCAAGAGAGCATTTTCAGTCAAGAAAGAAAACAAATTCAACCAAATTGTTGAATTTTCAAGCCAAAACTATTAATTGTCTACAAAACAGCTGATTTTCTAATCCAAAATAGGATTTTTTAACAAAAAAGTTAATTTTAAACAAAATAGTCGATGTTTCTATAAAATTGTGGAATTTTCAAGCCAAGAAAATGGTGATGGGATGACACGCTTCACTAATTTTGGTGTGCTTGCACTGATTATTGGTACTTTGATTTGGATAAATTGTAACTGATGCTTACCTGTTGATTATGGATATGAGGATATTGTAATGAAACAGTATGGTGGATAATTCTAGTGACTAAAAAGTGGATTAAAAATGGATAAGACTTTTTAAAATCGTTGAATTTTGCACATAAAAATTAATTTATAACCAAACTGTTAAATTTTCAACAAAACAGTTAAAACACTCAACTAAAAAAGATTAATTTTCAACCAAGCAGTTAACTTTTCAACTAAACGAGATTAATTTTTACCCCAAAATGACGAATTTTCTTCAAAACAGTTGAATTTTCAATAAAATAGTTGAATTTTCAACAATACAGTTAAAAACTCAACTAAAGACTTTTGGACCAAGAGATATGAAATTTCAACCCAGAAACAAAATTTTTCCATCAAATTGTTGAATTTTCAAACAAACAGTTAAGTTTTCTACAAAAATACTTGATTTTTCAACACAAAAAGAGAACAAATTTCAACAAGAGATTTTAGTTTCAAAACATTTTCGGAAAATAGAAAAAATTCTTCTTCTGATAGATTAAGAAATTTAATTCAAAATTTTCACTAGATATCAAATATATTTCAAAACTATCCGTGTTAAATTTTTCGATTAGTAGTACACGACAAAAATAATTGCAAATTATCCTAATGCCATTTTTAATTTCAATAAAAATTAAAAAAGTTATATGCTTTTCAACATTTTGAGAATTTTCAAAAAATGAAAAATTTTTTTTTTATAGATTAAGAAATATTATTTCAAATTTCTACTAGATATAAAATATACTACGAAAATATTTCCATGCAATTTGTCAATTAGACCAAAATTCCAACAGTTTATTTTTTAAAATATGCAATTTTTGTTTTTAAGAGTAAATTTAAAGCGTTATTTTTAGTAGATTTTAACAAGATTTACAAATTATTTCAATGAAATTTTTCAATTGGACACAAATTGAAAATGTTCTAGATTAATTAATCATAGTAGAGTTGTCTTAGAACTGAAGTTCGAACGATCGAAATCAAAGCCTGCGGCTTAATGTCACTGTTTAGTATACTGAAAAAAATGGTGCTTTTTATTAACATTATAATAAAAATATACCTACTTCTTATATGCTGTTCAGTTTTGTCTACGTCGTTTTATTTTTCAAAGAGAACTGACTCTATAATCTAATTATCGAGCGCGAAGTGCGAGTGTAGCAATGATAATGTAATCGTCAAAACCGCAGGTGCTTTGAGAACCTTCTTTAAAAACAAATGGAAAAACAATTTCAGTTCCAATTTATGACTGTAGTTTCTCAGGGGTTTAAATCACAGTTTTCGATTTAAGTAACAATATTTATGATATTTGAAAAAATTTAGTTGAAATGAACGCATTAAACGTACGAAAACGAGCGCGATAGCGTACGGGGGCGCCCTATCAGAAATCACTGCAAAATTTGGAAAAAGTTTAAAATTTACCAAATATTACCACGTTTCTGAAAAAATTACCATTTTTTCCAAAAAATACGTGATAAAAAGAAAGCTTAAAACTTGTTAAATGCTCTACAAATAGTTTATTTTATTTTTCAGAATTTGCACCGTTTTCAAAATATTTGCATATACTTTTTTTTAAATTACTATTTTTACTTTTTGCTTCTTTGAATAGGTTTGAGGTATCGTTTTTCACGATTTTTTAATAATATGAACAGTAAACAGACACTTTAATCTTTTATCACTTCATCTGTGCAAAATTTTCGAACATTTTTTTGTTTTATTTTGCCATTAATGGATGTGTTGGATATCGTTGTCCCACATGAAAATGTTTTTCTGTACAGACACTCATCAAACTTAGATATTTTCTTTGAATTACTTTTTTTTTAATAAACAAAAAGAAATTCCAATAATAATTAAATACAATAAAATTAAAAAATCAATTTTTGTAAAAAAAATAGTTTGTTTATTTAAAAAACTAGATGTGCTTCATCATTTTAAAACTTAATCACCAGACATCAGCAATTGCCACATCAATAAAACACGTATAAAAATGCTACTTAAAATCATTCACAATACCTTAAACTTAATTCAGTACTCCACAACTTTCCATATCTTCTTCCACTTTTCTCTTCTTAGCCTCGAGTCTCTGTTTGATCAAAGTCATAAAATCCGACGGTTCTTCAATTTCCTTAGGTCGAGTCACCGACACTTTTGTAAGAGTATTTCGAGAAGTTTTATTTGTTTTCAATTCTAACTTCGTTTTTTCCTTTCTCGCAGACAAAGTCCCAGAAACCGAATATCTGCCTTCTTCCGAATCTTTCTTAACACTCTTGCTATTAACTTCTGAATTCTTTTCTCCCACAGGATCCGCATAAATTGTAGTCTGCGGTTCCATATTTTCCTGAAGTCTTTCAATACCATCTTTACTTCTAATTTCCTTTATTTGAAACTCACTTGTGTTGACGTAAGAGACATCATCATCAGAAATATCCATGCTCAAAGTATCTTTAGCGATTCTTCCTCTACTGAAAAAAGGAGACATATTTCTTCGCCTCCACATTTTTGAGGTAGTCGGTGCATGCTTATGTTTTCCTTTGAAACAAAATTCGTTTACATCAACCTCGCTAATTTCACCTTTTAAGTAAGACAAATATTTCTTTAGAGATGAATAAAATTGAAGCTTGTCGACCATTCTTGGAAAACTTGAGCACCTCGCACTGCTAGAAGGAACAACCCAAAGTGCAGTTTCTCCAATTCTTTGAGGCTGTAGACCAAAATTGAAATCAGATTTGCCAGTCTTATTAGCAAAAACATCGTAGATACATTTCCCATTAAAAACAGCGATTCTGGGTTTGAATTCTCGCAGCTTTTTATCGATGGTGATAGAACCTTCTTTAATTTCAGCTCGACTCAAATCTGCTGATGATCTCGTCGCTCTGTCTACGATATTTGTGAGTCCAATTCCAAATTGTAGGAGTTGATGATCTTCTTCGAAGTTGACAAATCTTGGAACTAAACCGGATTCGTGAAGAAGTTTGTAAAAGTGATTCCCTGGTCCTGCATAATATCTTCCTCGATAAGCGGCTGTTAAACTTGGATTTATTCCAACAAAAACAAGGTCTAAGTCTTTTTCTAGGTAATCAGGTAGTGGGGGACTATTTTGCTGAATTTCCTCTTCTGTGAGGCCGTTGAATCTATTTGGTTTGGCCTTAGGTTTCGTTTGGAGCGCTGGCGGTGATTTTTTCAATTTACTTAGAGAAAGTTTCGACATCTTATGTAATATATTTCAAGCTGAAAAAGGAAATTAAATATTTGTTTAGTGAGGATTCTGGAATTTGAGTATTATTTAATCAAATTAAATCTTTCAAAAAATGTTATTCTAGGGATTTTTAATTAAATATTATACATTACTTTTTTTTTAAATCGTAGATATTAGAAATTTTTTACAAAAAATATAATTTTGATCAGTGTTGGATAAGTTACTTGGGTAAGTTAAGTATCAGGGCCTAAAATGTTTCCAATTTCGGACAAAACACCTTTCGTATGATTGAATTTATAACGCTTTAAATTCCTAACATTTCAAGTAAAAATATTAAATCTTTAACAAAATAGTTGAATTTTCAACCAAAAAGATCTATTTTCTGCAGAAGAGTTAAATTTCCAACAAAGAAAGATTTTTCAGTCACATTTTTCAACCAAACAGTTGAATTTTTAACAAAAATAGATCAAATTTTTTAACGGAAGAAATTAATTTTCAAACCAAAAAGAACATTTTTGTGCAAAAGAGTTGAATTTTCAAGCCAAAAGGATGAACTTTCAACAAAAAAGATACTTTTCAACCAAATAATTGGACTTTCTATCAAAATAGTTACATTTTTAACAAAATGCATTAATTTTCAAACAAACAGTTGAATTTTCATACCGAAAATATTATTTTTGAACAAAAAAAGTTAATTTTCAACCAAATAATCGAATTTCCTACCATTTTCAAACCAAAAAGACGAATTTTCAACAAAAGAGTTAGATTTACAACAACAAAATTAATTTTTAACAGAATAGTTGAATTTTCTACCAAAATATTTCAATTTTCTAACCAAAAAATAAAACGACTTTAAAACAAAATAGTTCAATTTTCAAGCAGAGATGAATTTTCAACTAAACAACTGAATTTTTAACAAAAATTCAACTTTCAACCAATTATTTAAGTTTTCAACTAGAACAGACGAATTTAAAAAAAAAATCGGAACACTTACAAACATTTTTTAAACAAAACACATGAATTTTCAAACAAAATAGATGAAACGAAAAATATTTTAGTTGATACTATTTCAACCAAAAAAGATTTAAATTTGAAATCAACCACAGTTGAATTCAACCAAAAAAGACGAATTTTCAACAAAAAAGCTGATTCCTCAAACAAATCAGATTAGTTTCCTAACAAAATTGTTGAATTTTGAACGAAAAAAAAGATATTTTGTAACGAAAAATCCGAGTTTTGAGCCAAAAAAATATAAAAAATTTCCACTAAATTGTTGAATATTTAAGCCAAAAAGACGAATCCTTTACAAAGTACTTGAATTTTCAAATCGAAAATATGAATTTTCAAGAACAAAGTTACTTTTTAACCAAATATGTAGTGAAACTTTCTATCAAAATAGTTGAATTTGCAACAAAATACATGAATTTTCAACCAAAATAGACGAATTCTCAACGAAATATAATAGTTGACATTATTTCTACTAAAAAAGATTTTAATTTGAAATCAATCACAGTTGAATTCGACCAAAAAAGATGAATCTTCAACAAAATAGCTGGATCCTCAACTGAAAGAGATTAACTGTCCAAGTTACTGAAAAAATCGTAACTAAGTTATGTTGCAAGTTATTTTTTAAAATAGTAACGAAGTTACCCTAAAAGTTACAAATAACGTAAATTTTCAGTAATTTTGTTACTTTTAACAAGTTACTACCCACATCTGATTTTGATAATGTTGTACTTTGTTCTAATTTATGATTAAACGACTAGTTTTATAAAAAGTTACTAAAAAGTGACATCAATTTTAATTAGATGCTTTCGTGAAATAAACAATTTGAACGTTTCAGTTTAAATAAGTATGGTAATGTCGAGCATTTTATCTAGAATTCTTCATTCGTGAAGGCAGTCTAATATTAAAGAAAATTAGAATTTTATAAGTTTAGTCGATCTCAAAACGACTAAATTTTGGACACAAAAATAGTATTTATGTAAAAAAATGAATTAAAAAAACGTTTATAGTATACTTGTCACGCTGAAAATTAATTTTGATCCAAAATATGCAAAAATTAATCCCCTACTGAAAATCTTGATATACAAAGTCATTTTTTTAAACAATGTCAAAAGTATTTTGAAATAGTACTGAAGATTTATGACATTTTGATTTTTGAGGTTGTAACTTTTAAAGAAATAGCATTTTGTAAATATTGAATGTAATTAGTTTCTGATGTTTTCAGGTATTACGTGAAGTATAAAAAGTATTCGGGGTGGCCGTTTTAATCGAGGAAAAAAGTTCCCGGTCATTTCCCGGTTTGCAGAAATTTTTCACGGTCATTAAAACTAAAAATATTTTCATTTGAAGTAATAAAAACTAAACTGCAAATCAAAACACTCAAAGGGGAACTCTTTAAATTTTAAAACTTATAAAATTGAAACTTAACACTTTTTCAATCCGAAATTTTTAACAGTTTTCAATTGAAAAATTTAAAATTAAATGTCGTTAAAATTCAAAAAAATAAATTTTTAACTTTTATAAATTGAACAGTTAAAATATTTCTGGTTTCCAGGCATGGTGCCATATGAGCCAAGCGCACTACTTTTTTATTTTGGTTTCTAATCCCGCATATACTTTTTTATTTTGGTTTATTTCTTCAAAATTATGAATAAAAATGTTTGTAGAATATACATAACGACTCAATTTCAAGCAATAAATGGCAGACTTCAAATACTGACGTGAGAAAAACAACTATGACCATCTCGCCCCAGGCTATGGGGCTTGAATGACCTCTGACGTCACACGTCATCTCGCCAATCCAAACTCGTAGCTTTTTGCGTATCTCTTTGATTAATTATTATAATTATTTAAAAGGGTCAAAATAACTTTTTGACCAAAAATGTAAAATTTCAATATTGATACTTCGTAAAAATAATTTTTTTTAATGAAATTTTTTTTATAATTGACTATTTCTGGTCATTTTTCGGTTCAGCGGCTACGTATGCTGAGTGTTGTTCAAGTGTAAACAAACTGATGAAGATTTAATTTGACGGGACGAATTATTAATAAAAAATTTTAATTTTCATGTTTCAAAGATTTATTATAGATAGAAAAAACCCGGCTATTCGTACAGAAATTTCGGTACGCGTAGCCACGGACTTTAATAAGAATTAAAATAAATTCCTAGTTTTATTCAAAAATAAATTTTTTATTAAAATAATTTTTAAATGCAATTTAAATGTTATAAAATGTTAACTATTATTCAATAAAAAAATTCTTATTATGTTAAAATTTATAATTTTATAATTTTAAAGTAATGTCTATGCGTTTAAGTCTAAAAAATCAATATAATTGTTTCAATTTATGATAATTAAACAAGATAAACATGTATATATAAAGATAAAACATATTTACACTTGAATTATAACGCATTTAATATATTTTATACATTATACAATGCAATTAAAATTTTTTAAATAAATTTAAAATTTAAAAATGTTTTCATATTTACCTTTTGCAACAAGATGGTAAATATTATAACATACTTTTTAATTAAAAAAATATATATATATTGAGGTTATAAAAGCTAATTCCTGTTCCGGACAGATACGGTGAATACAAATGTTATATTCAGTGTAATTTTAACCATATTTTTCTACTTAGTATATAATTTTAAACGCATATTTAATTCCTGTTTACTCACCATTTATTAATTGATATAAAAATACAGAGAAATAATCCTAAACAAAAATCTTCAGAGAATGTCGGAATCATAAACACGTTAGTCTTTCTTCTTCTTGCAGCCTCATCGCCTCAAACGGTAAGTCTGCATTCTATTTTTGTCTCATTTTTCTCTTGTTAGTGCCGCCCTCATCGGCGAGGTTCAGAACTACACTGAATATCAAATTTTAAAGATATTGCAGGATTCAGGATATTCACACCCCTTTTTATTTTAATTTTTAAATTATTACATTCTCATCGGAGAAGGTATTAGATTTGTGTAAAATTTGCCCTCGCCCCTTCCCCGTTTTTGTCAAATGTCTACGTTTTGAGACCTTCTGAATCCGGAAAACAGGGTTTCGCGAATGTACCTCTGTGTGTCTGTAGATTTTTAGACTTTTAGCACAATAACTTTCGAAAGAATTGACAGATTGGATTGGTCTTTGGTACACTCTTTGAGTGTTCTAAACTGAAGGTCAAGTTCGTTAGCCAGCCATTTTAGGTCAAAATTCAAAAAGTTAAAGCATTTTCAAAAGTTTTGAGACCACTTTTTTTTTAGAATTTGAAAATGTTATGTACGGCTGTTTATAATATTGAAAAAGACGAACAATTTACCCTAATGACTTTTTTCGATAAAAAAAATTACCAGAGTTATAGCATTGACAATATTAACACAAAATGAAAATTTTAAGCTAAACAACGCACGATATGAAAAAAGTCAGAAAATGAAAAACGTTGCTTTTTGAATACCCTACAAGATTGTCATAACAACTTTTTGAATTGTTTTGAAAAATCGAAATTTCAAATTTTTATTGCACAAAAAAAGAATGAAAAATAAAAAGTTCAATTTTGCGGTCAAACTATGCAAGATACGAAAAAAGATGAATCGACAAAAATTATGCATCCAAAAAAATCTACAAGTTTCTTATGAATCACTTTTTGATAGGGCGCGTAGTTTTTGTTTTATTCGTAAAAAAACAACATTGAAAATAAAAAAAGAAGCTTTTGGACAAACGACACAAGCTACGAAAAAAAATAGACAAAAACTGTTCACCCAAAGAGAGCTAAAAATCTATCATGAATAATTTTTTTCTAAGACGCGTAGTTTTTGTTTTAATCGTAAAAAATAGCATTAAAAATAAAAAAATAAAATTTTTGGAAACACCACACTAGAAACGAAAAAAAAAGACACAAGTTGTTGAACCAAAAAAGATCTACAAATTTGTTTTAAAAATACATTAAAAATAAAGAGATTACCTTTTGGAAAAGCGACCCAAGCAAGAAAATGTTTAATAATAAAATTAATTTTTATTTATAGGATGTACACATATTACATTCTTATCAGAGAAGGTATTAGTTTTGTGTAAAATTGGACCCCCTCCGTTTTTGTTAAATGTCTACGTTTTGAGACATTCTGAACTCAAAAAACAGATTTTCGCGAATGCGCCTGTGTCTGCATGTATGTATGCATGTGTGTATTGTGACGTCTTGATAAATAAATGATTTACGTCACTTACCTAATTGTTGTATAGATCCTCGTTTTGCTCGACGTTATCGGTATAGTTAAGATAACTTAACTATACTGATTTGCCGAAGCGGGATTTGAGGAGAAACAGAGAGAGAGAGAGAGGTGATCAAATAATTTGTACTGATTTTAGTTGATATTTCATTTGAATAGATTTATTTTCTTCTTAATTACATTTGGTGAAGTGGTGCATTATTGACTCCCGAAGTCAGATTTCAAAGTTGAATTTGATTTTTTCCCGGATAAGGCAGCTTTCAAAGATAAAGGACAAGACTTCAATTAAATTTCAAATGGAGGAAAAGAGAATTACACAGTGAAATTTAAATAGATTGGTACTCACTTAATTTATTGTTGATGAACCTCGCGCTCCAATTCTAGGAGATTGTCCAGAATTGTCCAGTGAAAGTTCCTGGCGACCTTAAAATTCTCTCTTAGTGTGGGCAAGAGATCTAAATATGGTCTAACTCGTGGATCATCGTTTAGGGTGATAGCTTCGATGATCCCTTCCAGTGAGGAGATGACTAGCCCAGATTTCTCCTTGAACCGGAGGAGTGGTCTACAGGGTGAAGAGTGAAGACTGATAGTTCATCAATTGGTACACCTGATGGATCCGGGGTTTCAGCTCCAGAAAGCCAAAATGATTCGGGATTTAATCCAATTTACACAGTACACATATTCCTAAATGTGCACAACACCAATGTGATACAATTTTTAATGTTCACAGTAAACACTGAACTTCGAACGGAGACAGAATTCAGATAAACGGACGAGAAAATGACAGATTTTACAAATAGATAGAGCCTACGGCGAAATACAGACAAGAACTCATTTTACAGACTACCGATCGGACATAGCCTACGGCGGATTACAAAAAACTGACTTCGACTAATCGGATTCGGGCAGAGCCTACGGCGGATAACAGAAAACTAACTCCGACTAATCGGATTCGGGCAGAGCCTACGGCGGATAACAGAAAACTGACTGACTTTGCTAATTTCGGTAGGGTTTTTATATGTCACTGATTCCATGCGAATTCTACAGATCGATGAGGCTGGATAATTCGTAGTCGCCATTTTGGGTTTTCCCTTTTAACTTAACGCGATGAGGGGAGACTGGAAAACTTATAAATGTAAGGTTTTTAGGGTGAAGACGCATGCGATGTCTGTTATTCGTTGAAATCAATACTATTGGATCAATACAAGGCAAATTTGTATTTTATAATTAAGTTTATATTACGAATAATTATAATGTATACTTTCCGTTACGTCGCAGGACGTAACAGTATGTATGTATGTATGTTGATTATTATTTTGTTAGCACGATAACTTTCGAAATAATTGACAGATTGGATTGGGCTTTGGTATACTCTTCAAGTGTCCCAAAATGAAGGTCAAGTTCGTTAGCCAGCCATTTTGGATAAAAATTCAAAAAGTGAGCGCTTTTTCAAAATTATTGAGACCACTTTTTTTCAAATTTAAAAATTCTATGTGCGGATGTTCGTAGTACTCGAAAAGACAAACAATTTATCCCAATGACTTTTTTTGATGAAACAAAAATTACTGGAGTTATAGCATTCACAATGTTAAAAAAAAAAAAACGAAAATGAACATTTTAGGCCAAACAACGCAAGATATGAAAAAAAAGTCAGGAGAACAAAAATGTTTCTTTTTGAACACCCTACAATATTGTTATGAGACTTTTTTTAATTTTCTTGAAAAATCGAAAATTCAAATTTTTATCGCACAAAATAATAATAAAAAATCAAAAATTCCATTTTGCGGTCAAAATATACAAGATAGAAAAAAAGATGAATAGACAAAACTTGTGCACTCAAAAAAGATCTACAAATTTATTATTAATCACTATTTGATGGGATGCGTAGTTTTTGTTTCATTTGTAAAAAACTGATTTAAGAATAAATTAAATTTTGTTTAAATCATGTTTTGATAGGGTTACCATCCGTCCTGGTTTTTCGGGACATGTCCTCTTTTTTCGAGGTCTGTCCTGGTGTCCTGGTTTTTTCTTGAAAATAGGCAAAATGTCCTGGTTTTTTACGAAACCAAGATTTTTGACAGCAAATATTTTATATTTTTATTTTTCTACAATCGCAGTTGCATGTTTCAGCATAATACTGAACGCGACTTTATAGAAATGCGCGCGCTATCCACGGCATTATAACGAGCGTGATAGTGCATGTTACAATATCGGTAGCAAAGATAAATATTAGCGATTGAGTACTTTGTACACTTGCACAGTGCTTCGGTGTACATGCATTTATTTATAAATACAATGATTTATAAGTTTAATAATAAAAAATTATAATTATATTATTAAATAGATAATTACATTATTAAATACCAATAATTACAGTAATAGTACAATGTTTATACCATTTTCCATACTTTTGTCAAGGTTATCCGGTACATTTTTGTCTTGATGACCTTTTTTTTTAGGGATCGCTTGAAAATTTTTGAGCGTCCTGGTTTTTCACCCGACCCAGATGGTAACCCTAGTTTTGATAAGATGCGTAATTTTTGTTTCAATCGTGAAAACAATCATTAACAATGAAAAAAATTGTGGAAAAACGACGCAAAGTATGAAAAAAGATGAATAGACAAAAGTTACCAACCAAAAAAGATCTACAAATTTGTTATAAACTTTTGTTATAAAATTACATTTAAAATAAAAAAATTAACTTTTTGGAAAAACGATACACGCTACAATAACATTTTATCTAACAAAAATTTTCGCCTAAATTACATTTACAAATTTTCTTAGAACCACTTTACGCTAGGATGCATATTTTTGGTTCAAATCGTAAAAAATTACATTGAACATAAACAAATTAAATTTATGGAAAAACGACACAAGTTGCAATAAAATGCATAATAACAAAATTGTTTTTTTTTTGTTAGGATGCACACTTTTTTCAATTATAAAAACAAGACAAGGAAAATACGTCTGTTTTTAATATCAATGAATATTATGAATTGTAATAATATACATTTATTGAAATGAATCTAAAATATCTATACCTTACACCTATATACCTATCTACCTTATACCTATATAACCCCATCTACACACTACTATTTTCCAACCGAGCAAATCACGCCTACCCCGAAAGGGACATGGCTTAATGGTATAATAATAATAATAATAATATAAAATTTTCACGGTAGCTGAGGATAAAATTTAATTCAAAATAAGGAACATATATTAAAGTAATCATGATAAATAAAATTTTTACTTTATTTTGCAATATCTGTATAAGCAGTCCCAAGCTGACGTACAGAAATAAATGTAATATACATTTAATATAATAGTGTTGAACATAACGTAGAAAAGTAAGGAAGCAAGGTATTGCTCGATCTTTCGAGGGTAAAAAAGACAAAAAAATCTTTTTTTTTTATCTATGCGACGTTTCGTCGGCTTGATTTGCCGACCTCATCAGGCTATATTTAAATAGAAAAAAACACATACACCGAATTAGATATTTTTACAGTCAAGATAGGATACTCATACGAAATTATTCTTTCTTTTTTTTTATAAACTAGAAAATTATGAACATTTCAAAAATTCAGAAAGAAAGAAATTTACCTTAAAAACGTTGACAATTCATTATTTGCTAGTTAACTAACATTCTAGTTAAAGCGTTGTATAATTTTGTGAAAATTTCACATAACGACCTGATACGATCGATAATATTTAGTCAACTGAGTTTATAAGAAACTTGCGAATGAAAATACGACAATAAGATTGACTTGTATCAGGAGTGTACATTCATATAAACTAAATTTTATTTTCAAGGACACATTACAAATTTAATTTCCTGATCAATGGAAAATATAAATTATTAAACGAATAAATATCTTCCTTTTTATTAATATTGTTACTATTGCATTTTATGTAAATCATTTCTGAGATCAACCTTTTGTTGTAATTTGATTCTTGATCAACAATAAGTGTATCATCCCAATTAAATGTATGATCGCAATTATTTTGATGTTTAACAATTACATTTTCACTATTTTTATTATTTCTGTGTTCAGATATACGTTTGTTTAGCGCTCTTTTTGTTTCGCCTATATATGATGCCGGACAATCGTGACAGGAAAATTTATATACAACATTGGTTTTTTCCCACTTATTAGTATTGTCTTTACCTAATCTTATAATAGAGCTTAAACTTTTTTTAACTGAAGGAATCGTACTAATATTATATTGTTTTAAAATCGTAGATAAGTGATAAAAATTTTCGTTAAAAGGTAAACAAACTTTTGGACGGTGACTATATAAATTGTTGCGTGAATCCTTATTGTTTTTAATCGATCGATATCTAATTTTATTTAGTCTAATCTCAATATTGTTACAAATGAAATTAAGTGGATATTCATTGTTTAATAAAATTTTTTCAATTTGTTTCAAATTGTTGTTGTGAAATTTTTTATGGGATAATAAAATCGCTCGGTCAACTAAATTATAAACTATATTTTTCTTTTGCTGGATAGGATGATTCGAAAAGTAACTAATAAGTCTATTTGAAGAAGTCGGTTTTTGATACCAATTCGTAATGATGCGATTATCATTCCGAATTAGTGTCAAATCTAAAAAATTAATACGATTGTTGTCCTGTAATTCATAAGTGAATTTAAAATTTTTATCATAGGAACTAAAAATATTGATAATAGAATCAACATGTTCCCTATGTATACATAAAATGGTATCATCTACGTACCCATAGGTGTGCCGAATATTTGTTGATAGACATCATTATCAAAACTGAAAAAGGTGTTTTCATACAAAAATTTGGTACAAGAAATGATATCTGTAAAAGGAATTTTACAATTTTGATTAATATCAACAAACCTTCTATCTAAACTATCGAGAACTAAATTGCAAGGAACGTTGGTAAATAACGAACTGACATCAAGTGAAAGAAAAAAATAGTCATCATCTAATGTAACGTTTTTAAGTTTTTTTTGGAGTTCGAAACTGTTATCAATGTGTGATTTAGGAGTCTTGATACCATGTTTTAAATCATCGTAAATTTTTTTTGCTAAAAAATGTGTACGACTGTTAACTAACGAAATGATCGGACAGAGTGGAACATCTTTTTTATGGATTTTCGGAAGTCCGTAACATTTCGCTAAAACAGTGTCAGTCAAAGTAAGGTCATTTTTATGATAAATACGATACAGACATTTGTTATCATTCAAATTTTTGAGAATTTTAGAAGTATTCTGTTGAAGTGATTTTAGTTGGTTGGTTTTTAATTTTTTGTAGGTAGAAGTGTCAGATAAAAGCCTATGCATCTTAGAATAGTAGTCAGATTTTTTAAGACACACTCTGGAAAGATCGAGCAATACCTTGCTTCCTTACTATACTATGATGGAGAGTGATAAACCAACTTCTATTATATAATGTAGAAAATTTTACATCTTTGACAAAATCGAGTGCGTAGCACGAGATACGTGATGAGAGTGTGTTCGTTAAAGTCGAAGGAGCTCTAACAAGGGAGAATTCACAATCACCAAATTACATTTGTCGATGTTTTGACCTTTAATTTTAAAAGGTCTGTGCACAAATGTGGGGGAAGTACAAAGACCGCGCGCGCAGTGCGAGGTAAATACATTATCGAGCGCGAAGCGCGAGATAAATATATTATCGAGCGTGAACTGCGAGAGCCAAAAGTCGCGTGCCCTAAGCGCGCTCAAACTTGCGAGCGAAGCGAGCCACAGGCGAAGAGAATATGCCCGCGCAGTGGGCAGATTTTTTTAATTTAATTTCTTCATTTAAATTATGTATGTCATAATTTATTTTTGAAAAAAAACGTTCATCACATATTCTTTACGGTCAACGAAAGTATTATTTATAACGCATGCGCGGAATGTTAGCTTTTCGAGGCATGTATAGCGTGCGGAAAGTTACCAATTCCAAAACCGTGGTAAGAAGCAGTTATAAAAAGACTTTTTCTAGCTGCTGCGCTTGCGGGCTTTGAGCAAGATTACTTTTTCTAGTTGTTGCTCTTGCGCATCTCGAATCAGAATTACTTTCTAGGACTGCCGGATCATAAGCTCACTTCATTATGAGTTGACGCTTGACAGACTGATTGTAAGTAGTGAATAGTGATTTGACAAACTCGAAGTGATAAGATACAATAAATGACTGATAAATTACCATAAATTTCCCGTGAATAACCAAAAAGTACTATAAATTACCGATTTATTCAGGAAAAGTAAGGTACCAGCTCTTTTAGCCGGGAGCCACTACTGTAAGTACCCCTATGCACTTGTACGCAATACGTTTATTGTGAATCTCTTCGGATATTCTTTATGAGCGAAAGGCCGAAATCTTGTACGGCCAAATTCGAGCGAAGTTTAAACTAATCATTTCTGACGTCATTCGTCGACGAATTTTAAAGTAACGTATATTGTATTTTATCATATGAGTCTATAAAGAATAAATATCGCATTCCAGTATAATTCGGCGAGAGTCTGAAGCCTTCGTGAATCCGCAATCTTAATATACACGGGAAAAAAGTTCTAGAAATTTTCATTGATGGAGTCTGTGACTTTAGGATAGGTCTAAAAGTATTTGAAAATTAGAAAATATCGTATTGGAAAATTATGCAAATAGTGCTTGAAGAAATATAAGACTTCTTATATTGCGTCCAGCATAGTCAATGACAAACCTATACTCCATCAACAAAATAACACAGACAAATTTGTAAGCCGTTCAAAACTCCAACTTTACAGTCTCGAAGACAGTCAAGGAAGGGTTCATAGACTGTCAAGCTAGCCATTTATGCTTATAAAAAAAATAAAAAATAATTTCTTAAATTTATGTTATTATTACCTTTAACTTATATATTTATTTTAACATAATAACACACACAATTACTACTTATATTAATCGCAAGCTTTTAACGCTCTGAAAAAATCGGACGCACGCTGCGGGGATTAGAACTACCTATTACTGTAGACAAATTGCTGCAAAACTGACTTTGCATAACAAATTAAACACATTGTTTAACCATTTTTTTTTAAATAATTGAAAAATCTAATTTTTCGCGTCAAATTATTTTTTGACCAAGGGATGATTTTACGTAAAAAAATATGTTCTTTATTTATTTAAACTAAAATTGTTAAAATAATGTTTTCAAATTTGTGAGATATAACATACAAATTAATTGCACCGTTCGATTCCATGTAAAAAATATAAAATCCATGTGATGGAAAATTTTTTTTCAGACAATTTCACATGTAGTATAAATAATTAATTACATAGTACTACAACACATGATAAAATTTCTGTTAAAAAATTAAATTGTGTTATTTGTATTTTTTAAATTAAAGAATTTGATTCTAGATTGAAGAAATTAATAAGAAATCAACAAAAACAGCGTCCTAAACTACGACCCAAGCCAGATTTAGGTGTATTTTGTAAACATCTTCCGTAAACGTTAACTGAAATTGAAATCTTACACAAAGCAAATAATAACTCACGCGCATGTAGGAGTATACAAATTTATTTTCTCTTATATGTAATGTCGTGCAAAAGTTTCTGGACATCTATTTTCCAATAGGTTGAACAAGCACCCTAGTTTTAATAATAATAAACTGTAGATTTTCTCTCAATTATTGCATGAAAGGTAACTTTTCGCAGGCAGTCATTTTCAAGTCTTTGAAAATATGAAGAGTTTTTTTATAACAATTTCATGACTGTATACAATTTTTTTTGTAAACTCTCTGATGAAAATTCCAAGACTATTGTTCCTTGACTGTGCTTGAAAACTTCCATGACTGTTTTGAATTTTTCCATGAAAATTTATGACCTCTTTATAGAAAGTATACGAGACTTTATATAGGGGATACCCGATAGCCTCCGACACACCGAGATTTCGAATTTAGCTTTTAATTAATTTATTAATAACCATATATTTTATAAATATGCCTTCATTATATTTGTTTAAACAGGAAAAGCCTAATTCGATCGGAAATATAGAATAAATTCGAAAATTGTGATCCACTTCAAAAGTACCGAAAAATAATTTTTAAAATTCTTTTCATATTGGAATATTTATTAAATATTATCTCAAATAAGTCTCCAAATTGTCATATTATTCCATTGCAGTTAATAATATTATTAACTCAGCAATAGTATATATATTTTTTTTCAAATGAATGAAAGAATACTTTTTAATCATAACCTTTAAGTGTGGACGGGCGGTCTCGCCGACCGCACCATGTTTCTGAAATTGGGTTCCTCCACTCTCTGGTGTGAAAGATTATTAATAATTCAAGTTGATCAAATTTATTAATCTCTTACTTATTTCTATGTCCCTTCATACACGTGTATAAGTTAGATAACAATAACTACTTATAAATATTCATTAGTATGAAAAAAACATGTCCATACTAAAGTCCATATCAAAGGTTAAAACTAGTTACGATATGATAAGAAAAATTTCCAGTCTTTTACGTCATAAAATGAATTTCAAACTATATGTATCAGTTAAAATATTTCTGTTACCTGTATAACATTCAAAAGTAGCTAGTAAAGTAAGTAATAATAAATAAATAAAAAACCGCTGCAAAATAGTTTGCGCGCGTTCATTATATGGTGTGTGTTCATTTCATTAACAGTAGGGTGTCCGCAAATTCGACTGTCGATATTTGGTGATTGACTCCCCCTCCCCCATTTTTTCGTTTTGCGGAAAAAAATTCCATCTTTTTTTCTTCAAATCGATCAACATTAACCCGTGCCCCCGACCTTTTGCAATTAACATGGGGTTTTAAATGAGAAAACCTCGTGTTTGGAAAAATTGGCAAAATGAAGTACTTCTTATTAACTTTTTATAAATAAAAGTTTAGTCACTTCTTGAACAATGTTTAAGAAATAATTTCCACACAATAAGTTTTTGATTTATTCTAAAAAAATTCCAAATAATAGTTTTATGTAAAATGCATGCTAAATACTATTTTTTTCAAGATTAATTACTTTTATTCAATAAGTGACAAGTTTCCAAGTATTTTGCAACTAATTTTCAATTGTTTAAACAATTATTGGTACTGGGACTAGCGTCTTACTGCATCGGGATGGCCATCAAAAGCTGGATCCGAACAAAACACTGGGAATACTGGGAACAAATCTAGGGTTGCCGTCGGGCGAAATCCGTTCTGTGTTATACCTATAGGATAGAAAGAACCAGGGTAATCATGCGTTTACCCAAGAAAGATATAAGGACAGTGGTCCTTACTGGGCACAACCACTTGAACTATCATATGCACAAAATGAAATATAACCCCACGACAGTGCAGGAAATGCGGCAGGGATGACGAAACATCCCTGCATGTAATGCCAGTGCTCGGCATTAGCTAGGCTCAGGCAACAAACCCTCGGGGCCCATTTTATGGAACCTGAGGAAATAACAACGCGATCAGTGATCGACATACTAGGCTTCACCAAGAGGTCTGTGGCCAACTACTGAGAGCGAATAGTTAAGGGTGTGACACAATAGGCTTTATAGCTTGGGCGCCAGGGGAGCTCCTTATGGGCATCCCACTCCTTGTAAAACTAACTAACTATCCCAAATGATAGGATTTCTGGGACAATCAGACTTGTCTGGCGAGAGATATACGAATAATACGGCTCAAATAAAGGCGTAGCAGGATATCAGGAGAACCTACTCATCGATAGATGAGTCTGCATACACGCAGCATCACACCAGCGCTGCCTGTCGATGACTTGAATTGACCATCGAAAAGCTTTCAATTCAATCTCCCATAGACTTATGATCTGTGTGTTGGAAAGCTTAAATGTTCATCCAGACATAGTGAGGTGCATACAGAGATTGATGCCCCTTTGAATAACCAGATTTACTATCTCATCTGGAAAACATTGTGTGACAACTAACAGTGTCACCTGTCATAGAGGCGTCTTTCAGGGCGACACCATGAGCCCTCTCCTCTGTTGGCTTGCACTAATGCAACTATCTCTCACACTTCAAGATTCCCAAGGGTACTCCTGCTGTAAGGGGCCGTCTATAAATCCCGTGACGCTGGAAGGGGCGGAAGGGGGTAAGGGACCATCACGAATTATCGCGCCTGAAGAGGGAAGGGTGTTTCTAAACGTCACGTGACAAAGTAAATCGAATGTAAATGCTTACCCGTTTTATTTTTCGTCAGTTTATTTTATCGAGTACGCAAGAAAATTAAAAAAAAAAATTCCCTTCCAAATAGGAACGGAGAGGTAGTACGACAATTCTTCACATGTCCCTTCAGTAGGAGGGGGTCTTCACATCATCACGGCCTTTTTTCACTATTTTTAGCGTCACCAGATTTGTGGACGGCCCCTGTACCTGGATATCGATAGCATAAGGTCACTCGTGTATTTTACATGGATGATCTCAAGATCTATGCTAGAAATGCAGAGAAATTAAATATAGCTCTAAGGATTGTCGAGGATTACACTCGGGAAATTGGAATGGAGTTTAGCTTTAAAAAATGCGACAAGCTTCATTCGAAGTGAGGACGACTGGCATTTCCGAGGACCCTGAGCTCGTCCACAGAAGCGCTATACGTCACCTTGGCGCTGGAGAGACCTATGCGTACCACAGAGCCACACTCAGGACGTATCATTTACAAAGGGTGCTCTCCGATGCAGATACACACATCTTATCCGACAGCTTTGGTCTTCCGAACTGTCGGCGAAGAACAAAATATCTGCAACGAACATACTTGCCGTCCCAATAATACTCTATTAATTTGGATGGTTCCGTGGACGAAGGATGAGCTCAGGTGATCGCAAAATACTAACTCTCGAATCTCTTCATAACAGGATCATTCTGGGTACAGCACATATAGTCGCGAATGGACGAGCCCCTATTCTTGAAATGGTCAGGAAACACGAAGAAGTGGGCGTTTCTGTACAAAACAGCGGAGGAGGATACTGAAACACTCGGCCTTGACTTCAGTATCAGAGGTGAGCAAAATGCATGAAACATTATCCATCTCGAGTACTCACTCCTGAAGGCCCAAATCAAGAAAGCATAGAAGAAAAACTTCCGCGAGCAGCTCCTCGAGAAGAGGATGCACGGCATCTTCCACAAAAAATGTGAATGATCAGTCAGTTTCGTTTGAGCTAACGTTTACTCTCCTTAAATCACCCGGATTGAAGTCGGACACGAAGGGTTTGATTTTGGGGTGCCAAGATGGTGTTATTTCAACTTTAGCATACTGTCGCCACATTTTGAGTCAAAACATTCCCGATGATAGCTTCAGAGCGTGTCATGCACACCCCGAGCACCTAGGACGCATACTATCTGGTTGTCCAACTCACGCGGGAACAACGTACATCCACTTGAGGCCTAACATAGTCCTCCTTGACTTCTGTCACGTCCCGAGCAAAAGGCGAGGGTAGTATGGAAAATAGGAAAAGAGAGAGGCCAGTGTGCTGATTATGTCAGGCTGGTAAGACCTGACCAATTATTTGTTTGTGGATTTGTGTGTCCCTTATCAGCCCTACGCGGACTGTGTCAGAGTACTGTGTTTAAAATGAGTAAGGGATTGTTGCTTGAATAATTGTTTTATTATAAGGAGTAAGAACAGATTTAAAAGTTACATGAAATAAACTGGCATGTACCTTTCGATGCTTGAAAGGGCAAGAGAGTGAGTTGTTTTGTCGGTTGGATCTCCATGTTTATTGTAAAACGCCGACGGAGTTTTACCGGATGATAAATTGAATAAACTCGGAAGTAATTCAAAAGTGAAAAGGTGTACGAACACTTTTCAATAGTGGTAGTGCGATACAGGGTTCTATAACAGTCACCCAATCCACACTTGAGTTCTTTTCGCGAACGTTTAACACTGCGGACTTTATTCGTAAAATACTCACTTTACGACGACCGAAAGTCTCAGCCGAAGGGACTTAGTACAAGACTCGAACACGTTAACTATTTTAAATTGAACTTGAATGTGCGCGACTTAATCAGAGCGTTTCTTCGGTCACAATGAGATAGAAGCCGTAACTTTGTCAAAGTTACTCGTTGATCGTAGATCGAAGTGAACAGTGTGACTGCCGAGAACGTAAGACAATTGACAGGGATGTCGCTGGGGTTTATATATGATGGGTTCTCCATGCTAGGGATAGGGGCGATGAATACGTGCCGAAAGTCAAGTTCGAACTTTTGAATTTGGCACGTTTCTAACTTTTGAAATCGGCACGTTTCTGCTGATACTCTCGGTTGCCGATTACCTCATGTTTTGCTCTTTCAGGAATATGAATTCTACTACTAACTTAATTATGTGTAATGTGTTTAGTCAGACACTTTCGGTTACCGTGTGTCTGACTATTTACATACTCATTTCACTATTGTTACGTTGTACATTTTTAGGTGACTGTGGTGTTGCATATGGCATTAATTATTGTATTAGTTTAAACATATGTATGTACTAATATTCTACATCTCTATATTCGGTTTTTCGTTATTATTTAACATATTAGGATTAATAGTACATACATATGGTAATGGCATAAATATGATTATCCTATATCGGTAACATTTGTAAGTAACATCTTTCTGTTACCGATATTTTATCTCCTTAGGGTAAGTGCCTCGGTTTATCATACGCTCGTGACGTTACTGACCGCGGATCATTTATCGCTGGCCGCTATGTAGCAAGCGTCGCGATTAACCACATGAGTAATTACCATAAGTAGCTTATCTGTTCTACTTATCGTTAGAAGTTACGTAAAAATTTTCAAAATTTTAACCGGGACGTAAAACTTCGAGAAACAAACCATGTTCGTTATTGAATTTTTGACACCAGTCGACAAAAACATCACAGTCAAGGAAAGTGAAAACAAAGAGAGGTATCAAAATACGTTATAAGGGAGTTGCGTCGGTTGTTCCGAGAATATTCTGTTAAGCTAGTCGTCCTGATCATCGGTGCTCTTGGAGGTGTCAAGCTTTCACTGGTTTATAGCCTGAAAAGCATCCTTGCGTGTCAACGAAAGTCTAAGACACTTGCAGGGAAGATGCAGAAGGCGTTCGTCCTTGGGTCGCTCCGTGTCGCTCCGTGCACGATATTTTTGCCGAATCGTCGTGTTGAGTCCATCGCAGACTTTAACCACCTATCTCACGGTCACAGTGGTCCAGAAATGGATTTTCGCGGTCAAATTCGTCCAGAGGTCGCACTTTTTACCTGATTTTAAGTATTTTTAAAACTCAGCATTAAGTTCCCGACAAACGTGAGTAAAGCGGTTTTTCATTTTTTGTTTAAATAAATTGCTGTCTTAATATGATAATTTGTTTAATAAACAAAACATTTGTTGTGAATAAAGGACCCCGCACACAATACATGGGAAAGTGTATTTCGGTGGATTTGGCTAAAACTTTGTAATATTGTAGATTGTAAGGGGCCAATGAAATGTCTTAGAATTTTTTTTTTATTGGACAGTTTCAGCGATATACGGCGCCAGGCGCTCAAAATCAGTGCATATGATATATCTGCATAGCATTGAGAGCAAAAACAACGACTAAATAAGAATCACACCTTAAAATGTGGTCGACATTACGTTCGTTTATCCCGATAACTCTCACAGCGCGCTTCTCGCAACATCTGAACGCTAAGCGCTAAATATTTTGCATTACCTGCAACACTCACAGCTTGAGAGAAACAGCGGTGGTAAAATAACATCAGCATCAAGTGCGGTCATAAAATCGTATTGATGACCCGCTTCTCGCAACGTTAGAACGCGAAGCGCTCAATATTTTCAAGTATTTGCAACATTTACTTTTTGACGGCAGCAATGGTTCTTAAATAAGGTCAGTATCAAGTACTATTGTGCCAATCATATATATCGTCGACGTCCAGCAACGCTCGAACGCTAAGCGCTCAATATTTTAAATTAAATGCAACACACACAGTTTGAGGGCAGCAACGGTGCCAAAATAAGGTCAGTGCCAGATGCTATTGTGCCAATCATGTACATCGTCCACTTCCAGCAACATAAGAAGGCTAAGCGCTCAATATTTTGAAGTAACTGCAACACTCATAGTTTAAAGGCAGCAACAGTGCTAAAACAAGGTCAGTGCCGAATACGGTAATGCCAATCATATAACTCGTTCGCTTCTCGCAAAATGTTAGAACACGATGCCCTCAATAATTTCAATTGATTGCAACACTCACATTTTGAGGGCAGCAATGGTTCTAAAATAAGGTCAGCATAAAGTGCGGTAATAATATACTTCTCGCAAAACATTAGATCGCGAGGTGCTCAATATTCTCAATTATTTGCAACACTTACGGTTCGAGGGCAGCAGTGGTTCGAGCACTTAGCATTCCAACGTTGTTGGAAGTGGACGATGTACATAATTGGCACAATAGCATCTGATACTGACCTTATTTTAGCACCGTTGCTGCCCTCAAAATGTCTGTGTTGCAGTTAGTTGAAAATATTGAGCGCTTAGCGTTCGACCGTTGCTGGAAGTCGACGATATACATGATTGGTACAATAGCACTTGATACTGACCTTATTTCAGGACTATTGCTGCCCTCCAACTGTGGATGTTGCAAATAATTGAAAATAGTAAGCGCCTCGCGTGCTAACGTTGCGAGAAGTGGGCGATTTATATGATCGTTATTACCGCACTCGATGCTGATGTTATTTTAGCACCGTGGTTGCCCTCAAACTGTATGTGTTGCATTTAAGTCCAATTATTGAGAAGCGAACGATTTATATAATTGGCATAACTGCATTCAATACTCACCTTAGTTTAGCACTTCCGCTGCCCTCAAACTATGAGTATTGCAATCAATTGAAATTATTGAGGGCATCGTGTTCTAACATTTTGCGAGAAGCGAACGAGTTATATGATTGGCATTACCGTATTCGGCACTGACCTTGTTTTAGCACTGTTGCTGCCTTTAAACTATGAGTGTTGCAGTTACTTCAGAATATTGAGCGCTTAGCGTTCGAACGTAGGTAGAAGTGGAAGATGTACATGATTGGCACAATAGTATTTGATACTGAACTTATTTTAGCACTGTTGCTGCGCTCGAGCTGTGTGTGTTGCAGTTAGTTAAAAATATTAGGCACTTAGCTTTCGAACGTTGCTGGACGTCGACGATATATATGATTGGCACAATAGCACTTGATACTGACCTTATTTAAGAACCATTGCTGCCCTCAAAAAGTAAATGTTGCAAATACTTGAAAATATTGATAGCTTCGCGTTCTAACGTTGTGAGAAGCGGGTCATCAATACGATTTTATGACCGCACTTGATGCTGATGTTATTTTACCACCGCTGTTTCTCTCAAGCTGTGAGTGTTGCAGGTAATGCAAAATATTTAGCGCTTAGCGTTCAGATGTTGCGAGAAGCGCGCTGTGAGAGTTATCGGGATAAACGAACGTAATGTCGACCACATTTTAAGGTGTGATTCTTATTTAGTCGTTGTTTTTGCTCTCAATGCTATGCAGATATATCATATGCACTGATTTTGAGCGCCTGGCGCCGTATATCGCTGAAACTGTCCAATAAAAAAAAATTCTAAGACATTTCATTGGCTCCTTACAATCTACAATATTACAAAGTTTTAGCCAAATCCACCGAAAGACACTTTCCCATGTATTGTGTGCGGGGTACCTTATTCACAACAAATGTTTTGTTTATTAAACAAATTATCATATTGAGACAGAAATTTATTAAAACAAAAAATGAAAAACCGCTTTACTCACGTTTGTCGGGAATTTAATGCTGAGTTTAAAAAAAAAACTTAAAATCAGGTAAAAAGTGCGACCTCTGGACGAATTTGACCGCGAAAATCCATTTCTGGTCCACTGTGACCGTGAGATAGGTGGTTAAAGTCTGCGATGGACTCAACACGACGATTCGGCAAAAATATCGTGCACGGAGCGACACGGAGCGACCCAAGGACGAACGCCTTCTGCATCTTCCCTGCAAGTGTCTTAGACTTTCGTTGACACGCAAGGATGCTTTTCAGGCTATAAACCAGTGAAAGCTTGACACCTCCAAGAGCACCGATGATCAGGACGACTAGCTTAACAGAATATTCTCGGAACAACCGACGCAACTCCCTTATAACGTATTTTGATACCTCTCTTTGTTTTCACTTTCCTTGACTGTGATGTTTTTGTCGACTGGTGTCAAAAATTCAATAACGAACATGGTTTGTTTCTCGAAGTTTTACGTCCCGGTTAAAATTTTGAAAATTTTTACGTAACTTCTAACGATAAGTAGAACAGATAAGCTACTTATGGTAATTACTCATGTGGTTAATCGCGACGCTTGCTACATAGCGGCCAGCGATAAATGATCCGCGGTCAGTAACGTCACGAGCGTATGATAAACCGAGGCACTTACCCTAAGGAGATAAAATATCGGTAACAGAAAGATGTTACTTACAAATGTTACCGATATAGGATAATCATATTTATGCCATTACCATATGTATGTACTATTAATCCTAATATGTTAAATAATAACGAAAAACCGAATATAGAGATGTAGAATATTAGTACATACATATGTTTAAACTAATACAATAATTAATGCCATATGCAACACCACAGTCACCTAAAAATGTACAACGTAACAATAGTGAAATGAGTATGTAAATAGTCAGACACACGGTAACCGAAAGTGTCTGACTAAACACATTACACATAATTAAGTTAGTAGTAGAATTCATATTCCTGAAAGAGCAAAACATGAGGTAATCGGCAACCGAGAGTATCAGCAGAAACGTGCCGATTTCAAAAGTTAGAAACGTGCCAAATTCAAAAGTTCGAACTTGACTTTCGGCACGTATTCATCGCCCCTATCCCTAGCATGGAGAACCCATCATATATAAACCCCAGCGACATCCCTGTCAATTGTCTTACGTTCTCGGCAGTCACACTGTTCACTTCGATCTACGATCAACGAGTAACTTTGACAAAGTTACGGCTTCTATCTCATTGTGACCGAAGAAACGCTCTGATTAAGTCGCGCACATTCAAGTTCAATTTAAAATAGTTAACGTGTTCGAGTCTTGAACTAAGTCCCTTCGGCTGAGACTTTCGGTCGTCGTAAAGTGAGTATTTTACGAATAAAGTCCGCAGTGTTAAACGTTCGCGAAAAGAACTCAAGTGTGGATTGGGTGACTGTTATAGAACCCTGTATCGCACTACCACTATTGAAAAGTGTTCGTACACCTTTTCACTTTTGAATTACTTCCGAGTTTATTCAATTTATCATCCGGTAAAACTCCGTCGGCGTTTTACAATAAACATGGAGATCCAACCGACAAAACAACTCACTCTCTTGCCCTTTCAAGCATCGAAAGGTACATGCCAGTTTATTTCATGTAACTTTTAAATCTGTTCTTACTCCTTATAATAAAACAATTATTCAAGCAACAATCCCTTACTCATTTTAAACACAGTACTCTGACACAGTCCGCGTAGGGCTGATAAGGGACACACAAATCCACAAACAAATAATTGGTCAGGTCTTACCAGCCTGACATAATCAGCACACTGGCCTCTCTCTTTTCCTATTTTCCATACTACCCTCGCCTTTTGCTCGGGACGTGACAGAAGTCAAGGAGGACTATGTTAGGCCTCAAGTGGATGTACGTTGTTCCCGCGTGAGTTGGACAACCAGATAGTATGCGTCCTAGGTGCTCGGGGTGTGCATGACACGCTCTGAAGCTATCATCGGGAATGTTTTGACTCAAAATGTGGCGACAGTATGCTAAAGTTGAAATAACACCATCTTGGCACCCCAAAATCAAATCTTCAATGCTTTCTTGATTTGGGCCTTCAGGAGTGAGTACTCGAGATGGATAATGTTTCATGCATTTTGCTCACCTCTGATACTGAAGTCAAGGCCGAGTGTTTCAGTATCCTCCTCCGCTGTTTTGTACAGAAACGCCCACTTCTTCGTGTTTCCTGACCATTTCAAGAATAGGGGCTCGTCCATTCGCGACTATATGTGCTGTACCCAGAATGATCCTGTTATGAAGAGATTCGAGAGTTAGTATTTTGCGATCACCTGAGCTCATCCTTCGTCCACGGAACCATCCAAATTAATAGAGTATTATTGGGACGGCAAGTATGTTCGTTGCAGATATTTTGTTCTTCGCCGACAGTTCGGAAGACCAAAGCTGTCGGATAAGATGTGTGTATCTGCATCGGAGAGCACCCTTTGTAAATGATACGTCCTGAGTGTGGCTCTGTGGTACGCATAGGTCTCTCCAGCGCCAAGGTGACGTATAGCGCTTCTGTGGACGAGCTCAGGGTCCTCGGAAATGCCAGTCGTCCTCACTTCGAATGAAGCTTGTCGCATTTTTTAAAGCTAAACTCCATTCCAATTTCCCGAGTGTAATCCTCGACAATCCTTAGAGCTATATTTAATTTCTCTGCATTTCTAGCATAGATCTTGAGATCATCCATGTAAAATACACGAGTGACCTTATGCTATCGATATCCAGGTACAGGGGCCGTCCACAAATCTGGTGACGCTAAAAATAGTGAAAAAAGGCCGTGATGATGTGAAGACCCCCTCCTACTGAAGGGACATGTGAAGAATTGTCGTACTCCCTCTCCGTTCCTATTTGGAAGGGAATTTTTTTTTTTAATTTTCTTGCGTACTTGATAAAATAAACTGACGAAAAATAAAACGGGTAAGCATTTACATTCGATTTACTTTGTCACGTGACGTTTAGAAACACCCTTCCCTCTTCAGGCGCGATAATTCGTGATGGTCCCTTACCCCCTTCCGCCCCTTCCAACGTCACGGGATTTATAGATGGCCCCTTACAGCAGGAGTACCCTTGGGAATCTTGAAGTGTGAGAGATAGTTGCATTAGTGCAAGCCAAAAGAGGAGAGGGCTCATGGTGTCGCCCTGAAAGACGCCTCTATGACAGGTGACGCTGTTAGTTGTCACACAATGTTTTCCAGATGAGATAGTAAATCTGGTTATTCAAAGGGGCATCAATCTCTGTATGCACCTCACTATGTCTGGATGAACATTTAAGCTTTCCAACACACAGATCATAAGTCTATGGGAGATTGAATTGAAAGCTTTTCGATGGTCAATTCAAGTCATCGACAGGCAGCGTTGGTGTGATGGTGCGTGTATGCAGACTCATCTATCGATGAGTAGGTTCTCCTGATATCCTGCTACGCCTTTATTTGAGCCGCATTGTTCGTATATCTCTCGCCAGACAAGTCTGATTGTCCCAGAAATCCTATCATTTGGGATAGTTAGTTAGTTTTACAAGGAGTGGGAGGCCCATAAGGAGCTCCCCTGGCGCCCAAGCTATAAAGCCTATTGTGTCACACCCTTAACTATTCGCTCTCAGTAGTTGGCCACAGACCTCTTGGTGAAGCCTAGTATGTCGATCACTGATCACGTTGTTATTTCCTCAGGTTCCATAAAATGGGCCCCGAGGGTTTGTTGCCTGAGCCTAGCTAATGCCGAGCACTGGCATAATACATGCAGGGATTTTTCGTCATCCCTGCCGCATTTCCTGCACTGTCGTGGGGTTATATTTCATTTTGTGCATATGATAGTTCAAGTGGTTGTGCCCAGTAAGGACCACTGTCCTTATATCTTTCTTGGGTAAACCCAGGATTACCCTGGTTCTTTGTATCCTATAGGTATAACACAGAACGGATTTCGCCTGATGGCAACCCTAGATTTGTTCCCAGTATTCCCAGTGTTTTGTTCGGATCCAGCTTTTGATGGCCATCCCGATGCAGCAAGACGCTAGTCCCAGTACCGGTTCCGGTCCTATATATTCACTTGCTGCGCTGCATTTTTCCAACTAGTCTGCCTTTTCGTTGCCCTTGATCCGTGTGTGACCAGGGACCCATATTAGAGCCACATTGTTTCTTTCTGCAAGTTAGTTTGATGCCTTTTTGCATTCCCAAACCAGTTCTGATGTTATGCCTGGTTTCCTTATTGCAGTTAGTGTCGCTTGGCTGTCCGAGCAGATCGTAATCTGTCCGCCAGCAGCGTTTTCCTCTATTAATGTTTTAGCACAGCGGAGGACGGCCAGGACCTCCGCCTGAAAGACAGTAGCATGTCTCCCAAGTGGGATCCCTGTCTCCCTCCCTCTCTTGCTGTCATAGATTCCTGTTACTGACCCTCCCTCTCCCCTAGAGCCATCTGTATACCAGATTTCCCCTTGGAGGAGCGGGTTACCATTTGCTTTCCACACATCCCTGCTTGGAATGCAGACGCGGAAAGTTTTGGTAAAGTTGAAGCGTTTTGTTATTTTATTTTGCCTCATCTCTAGAATCGGCAGTGCACTGATGTCACTTGGGAGCCTAGTGTGCCTAGTCCCCCGAGTCCATCTATTTGCTCTTGCCAGGTGGCCTATCGCGTGCGCTGCTCTAGCAGTTATTATATAGTTATTATATACTAATTTTGTAATTCATTAGCAGTATATATTATTTATATTTATTACTATAAATGAGTTAAAAGATCATTACTTTAAATTAAGATATCTAATGATTTTTAAATTAAATTAATTCTTTACAGAGCATGAATCATATCGCCGGTGTGGGCGTAGTCCTCTTTGCTCCAGGCAAATCCCTAAATGCTAGCGTTTGTAGTCTTCGCAGCCTGTCCTGCCTTGTTTTAAGTTCCACCCGTAGCTACCAGTTTGATATCTAGGATTACTCCCAGATATTTAACCGAATCTGAAAACGTCAGCTTCCCAGCACAGAATACAGGAGCGTCAACTTTCTGCACTCTATAATTTCTCGTGAAAATGACCAGATTGGTCTTTTCCGGATTTACCGAGAGCCCTGAGCTATCGCGCCAATGCTCTACGATGCGCAGCGCCGACCTCGTAAGACCTATCAACGTTTCCTGATGAGCCCCCCTGACTAGGATTACAAAGTCATCCGCATAGCCCTGAGTATAATACCTCTCTTTATTTAGCTTTCGGAGGAGGCCGTCCACTACAATGCACCACAGGAGGGGCGACAGGAGACCCCCCTGTGAGCAACCCTGTAGCGCTATTCCCCTCACTAGGCCTTCGCCCCATCTGATTTTGAGTCTCCTCCGGCGTAGCATGCTCCCTATCCAACATACTAGCTGGTCTAGCACACCACATATCTAAGCCTCTCGACAGAGGACTTCTGAAGGAGTATTGCTTGAAGCACCCTCTATATCCAATAAAGTGCCCACAACATACCCCTTTTGTTCCAACTGCTGCTCCAATTTTACTACGACAGCATGAAGCGCAGTTTCTACCGAGCAGCCTGCCTGAAAAGCATGCTGCCCTCTGTGCAGCGGGAAGGCCAAAATCACCTCATTCCTAATATATCTCTCGACAAGCGTCTCCAACATCTTCAGAATAAAAGACGTTATACTGATTGGTCGTAAATCTTTTGCAGCAGCGTGACCCTCCCTCCCAGGTTTGTGAATGAAGGCCACTCTGCCATCCTTCCATGCCGATGGCACGTGTTTAAGGGCAATGCTTGCCCTAAATAATTTCGTCAGTGGAGGGATGACAAGATCCATGCCTTTTTGTAAAAGCGCTGGAAAATATCATCCGCCCCTGGTTAATTAAAGGACAGAAGGACCCTACGGCCCATTCCGCCTTTTTATAATCAACGACCTTAGCGGGGAAATTCCAGTCGTCCCTCTCCATCTCTTGGTCCCAGCCTTCCTCCTCTTGGGCGGTTCGGATTCGCTGAAAACCCGGCAAGTGACCTTCCATCAGGTGATTCAGCGTTGCTTCTTCGTCTTCGGCAATCTCATTATTATCGAGCCTTATTTGCCCGAAGCGACCTTTCGGATTTTTCGATTCCTCGCAGAAGTCCCACAATTTTGAATCCAAAATTGTTTTTTTTAAGGTAAATTGAATTTATTATTTATAATTGGTTCTATGCCATGAGGATGACCGACAGATTGAGGTCGAAACGTTGCAAGATTGTAACTTTTTTATAATTAAAGTGTTGACTCGGAATAATCCTAGTCTTTTTTATTAAATTTGGTCGTAAGACCATCCTGATCGGCTTCCCCAAATCTAGGGTAGTCGATATTATTATCCGACCCATTGTCGGGAGCCCTGCTCAATCGATTGTTTTGAACCATATTTGCAATATCTTTTGGTGTTATCATTGTTTTTCTCACGACCAGCTAGGGAAAGGGTTCATCCGCCCACAAAGCGCAGCTTCCTCCATACGAGGATAAGACCATAAACTCTGGGCGATCCTCCGGTATCCCAGAGGCACTGGTTGGTACCATGCAACCTTCGGCACGATTAGTTACGGCTTGGCTTGGGGCTTTTTACTTCGGGATGATCCCTGGACCATTGTTAGATTGTAGCCATATTGAATAGAAAGCCTCGGTACAGGGACCCTCTTTACGCAACCCGAGAACGCGATCGGTAGCCTGGTCAAAGACTTTTTATCTCGGCTCATGATGAAACCGGACAGAACAGACAGAATATATAAATTAATTTTAGTTTAGGAGATATTAGCGTTTATGTGAAAAAAGGTCTAAGGTATCGATTTTGTGCTTCCGATGGGAAATCATACTTTAATCTAGGCTCTATCTGCTGACATTTTTTTATGTGCTGAAAGTGACCGGAAGTAAATAAATTTTATGTTTGAAGAAAAAATATAAAACGTGCTCTTATGGAACTTGCGAACAAATATTAGTGTATTTTAAAGATATTTGGAATTTAAAAATCTGTGCATATCAGAAATTTACTTGGACATTGAATGTTTTTAAATACATCAATTGATTCATCCTGTCAAAAAAAAAAAAAAAATAGATACTTATTATTTTACCATATTCCTCATATTTAAATTATTTTTCATAAACGAAAAATTAATAATATTATTGATTATTTAAATATTGTTATATTTTATAGATGTTCTGGGTTCCACCGGATATTTCTACTCAATTCTGCACTAATGATGGACAAAGTACAATATGTGATTCAAAATCAATGATGTTCCTTACACTTGTCTTTCATTTATTTGGATATCCTACAGATTGTAAAACATTTAATAAAATAGATAAAGAGTTTGATTTTATCATCGTTGGAGCCGGATCAGCAGGATGTGTTCTCGCTAATCGATTAACTGAAATCGAAAATTGGAATGTGCGTAAGCTATAAAACGAAGTGCTAAACTTGATAGACTCTATTTAAAAAAACTAAAAATATTTTTCAACATTGCAAAAAAGCAGGTACTCCTTCTAGAAGCCGGTACTGAAGAACTAGAGTTGAATCGTGTGCCTTCCTTATATCCCTTGGTTGCAGGTAGTAGTGTAATTTGGAAATACCACACTCAACCAGCAGAAAATTCTTGTAGAGCAAATAGAGGCTGTCCCTGTCCTCGTGGGAAAGTAAGATTTCCTAATTGAAGAGAATAAAAGGAGAACCTGGAAAACCTGTTATTGTCAGGGAATTTTCGTACATCTGGAAACCCTGCTCTCCAAATTTTAATCAGTGAGATTTCACTGATTTTCAGTTAAAATCTTTACTGATTGCAATCAGTGACTCATTTCTAGCTGTTTGAATTAGTGAGATTGCATTGTGAATCAGTGAGAATTCCTATTGATTTGATTTAGAAACCAATTTCTCACTGATATAAATTTAGAGATTGGAAATGTCAGGAATTTTTTTTTTTAAGTCAGGAAATTTTTTCAAGCGAGTGATTATATATTATTCAAATTTTGTTATGAATTTAAATATTCATGTTTTCTAATTTGCAAAATTAGCTTCATATTACTGGATTCGACTGTTTTGTTGAAATTTCGTTTTTTTTTTGGTTGGAAATTAATTTTTTAGCCGAAAGTTAAACTCTTTTGTTGACGATTCATTTTTTCCGTTAAAGATTCATCATTTCAATTGAAAATTCAACTCTTTGGTTAAAAACATAACTGTTTTGTTAAAAATTCTTTTTTTGTTGTTGTTGAAAATTAATCTTTTTACCAAAAAATTTAACTGATCCAGTTGAATATTTTACCATTTCAGTTGAAAACTCATCTGATTAGTTGAAAATTGATATTTTTTACTTGAAAATTCAACTATTTGGTTGAAAATTAATTTTTTTCATCTAAAATTATTCTTTTTTGTTAGAAAATTAATCTTCTTGATTAAAAAATTAATCTATTTGGTTAAAAATTAATTTGTTTTCTTGCAAAAAGCGTTTTAAATGGAATTTAATATCGTATTTACATTAATTTTACTATTAAGAATATATTTCCCTATATTCGTGAAAAATCTACCTATTCCTCCTGTTTTTACTGAGTTTCGAATCACCTAGAAAATATCTTTGATTCAAAATATTAATATGCTCAGAATCTTAAGTATATAAAGATAAAATACAACTTTTGTTTTAATTATTATTCAAATTCATAGACTTTAGGAACAAATTGAACGCATAATTAAGTATGTTTTTCTTATTATTTATTTATTCAATTATTCGAAGGTGATAATATATTTAAGAATATCTTATAACATAGCTTGTCAAAGTTTTCTAAATTAAAGATATTAATGAAACACCTAGAAACTTGTCCCATTAAGAAATGCCTAGTTATCCTTCAATAAAGTTACTTTTACAAATAAAAAAAAAGTTATTTAATTTTTCGTATGAATATTAATATTTTTACACTCTAGGATATCTACAAGGACTGAAAAATCCGATTATTTAGATAAATTCCGAAATTGTACACATATTCTGAGTCGATTAAAAAAAATTCTAAATACTTGACTGGCTCCGTACTATGCAAAATTATACCTGGAAAAAATCTGGAATTGTCAGCGAATACTTGCTCAGGATTTAAGTATTCATCCTGAATATATTTTTCATGTGTGTAGGTAATGGGCGGATCAAGTTCTGTAAACGGATTGATATACGTAAGGGGTCATCCTCTGGATTATGATACATGGGCTGAAATTGGTAACACTGGCTGGAATTACGAAAATGTCTTACCGTATTTTAAAAAGTCAGAGAATAACAGAGATCAAGATGTAAGTTCTAATTAACTAAACTTCTAACAAATTATCTCTTTCATTAAGAAAATTACAATTTGCAATCAGTTTTTCATCTTTTCCATTCCCTATTTTTTCTATCATTGTCATTCTTGTTATATCCCTTCACCTATCTACAATGTTCCCTACCCTATTGAATTCAGTCTTTCTATCCAAGTCCATTCCAAGCTCATCCATGTGTTTTTTTCTATCTGTTTAGCAATTTAACATCTTGCTTATCTCTTTGGGTCTATCTGAGCAATCCTTTTCCTTAATTATTTCAATATAGAATCACTGCTATCCTTTTGAATCCTAATATGTCCATAAATATCTATTCAGCACTTATTCACATCTATCCTTTATTGTATTCCCGCTTATTTCGATGTGTCCTAAAAGTAACTACGCAACACGCGGCGGCACGTAGAAAATACGTATCTAGCGCATTCTATACTACGTATATATAAATTTCTATATACTTAGTATAGAGCGCGCCAGATACGTATTTTCTATCTGCCGCCGCGAGTTGCGTAGTTTCTTTTAGGACCCATCGATTTAAGAAACTCGTCTTCTCTCTCTTCTTCAATCTTTAATAATCATCACTATCCTCTTGAATCCCAGTCTTTCTAACCAAGTCGATTCGAACGTCGATTCTTTTCTATCCGACTAGCAATTCTGAAATCCTTTTCTTTCAATCCCTAAATTCTTATCCACGTAAATCCTGTTTTATATCTTGTGCAATATAACTCACCCCTATTCTTATGAATCGCAGGCTTTCTATCCAAGTCTATGTTCCGCCCATCCAAGACAATCTTTTTCTATCTAGATAGAAAGAATGGAATTTAAAAGAATGAAGGTACTTGTTTGTTAATCACAAGGAAAAGGATTGTTATGCAAACGCGGAGACTAGATACGAATAAAATGACCGGGATTTAAGAGTACAGGTATCATTGTAGATAGATGTATAGATAGCGAAAGATTAACCTGGGTCGGAAAATGATAGAAATTTATTGACATGGACAAGATGGAGGACAGTTTAGGATGCAGAGACTGTAGTGTATAGAAAAGGATTGACGTCATGGACATTGGAATAGGGAGCTTAGCACACCAAGATGGTAGATCGCTCCGCTCGTTGCGATAACCCCGCTACGACATGCCTAGTCCCCTCCTTTTCCTATATTCATGATTGACGTTTTAATCAATAGTTAATTTTCCGACTATAGTGTTACTTTCAAAAGGTACCAATAAAAGTTACTTTTAACTTATAGATAACTAATTTTTCAGATAGTAGATGCTAATCCAGAGTATCATAACACAGGCGGATATCTATCAGTCCAGAAATTTCCGCACAAAGATGAAAACGTGGAAATTCTAGCAGAAGCATGGCAAGAATATGGACTCAAATACGTCGACATAAATGCTAAGGAGCATATTGGTGTAATGACCCTACAAACTACATCATTTAATGGAAGGCGTGAGAGCACGAACGATGCATTCATACGACCCATTAGACACAAACGACCTAATCTAATCATTGAAACAGATGCTTACGTGACACAAATCCTATTTGATTCCGAAGGAAAGAAAGCCATCGGGGTAGAATATACCTCTATGAATACTGGGAAGAGCCAATCAGTACTTGCTCGCAAAGAAGTGATTATATCAGCAGGTGCTATCAATTCTCCGAAGCTCCTTATGCTTTCTGGAATAGGACCGGCTGAGGATCTCAAAAATCTTGGCATTACGGTCATTCAAAATTTACCAGTCGGGCGAAATCTTCACGATCACGTGACATTCTCAGGACTTAGAATCAAATTGAACAAAACTTCTACGATTAGGGACTATGAAAAGAAAATGAGAGATGTAGATTTATACTTAAGAGGAAATAATGGGCCATTATCTACAACAGGGACATTACACAGTTCTGCTTTCGTTAAAACAAAATTCGAGGAAAACTTACAAGCTGCAGATATTCAGTATCATTTCCTTGCTTTCAGTAAGAAAGATTTAAAATCACTGGTTGCCTGTTATTATGATGCAATTACCATTAATCCTACATTGCTCACACCCAAAAGCAGAGGATTCATCACACTTAATGAGACCGACCCAATTTGGGGTTCGCCTTTGATTTACCAAAATTTTTTTACAGTTAATCCAGATCGAGAACGTTTAATCGAGGCTATTAGAATATTCCAGAAATTATTTAATACTAAATCTTTCCAGAAAAACGAATTCAAGCTTGATGATGAACCTCAGCCACTTTGCAAGGAAAGGATATTTAATAGTGATGATTATTGGTCTTGTATCTTAAGTGAGTATACAGGCACTATATATCATCCAGTTGGCACATGCAAAATGGGTCCGAAAGAAGATCAGGAAGCTGTGGTTGATCCGAGGTTGCGAGTTTATGGTTTTGAGAATTTAAGAGTGGTAGATGCTTCCATTATACCAATTATTCCCAGAGGAAATACTAATGCACCAACTATTATGATTGCTGAAAAAGCTAGTGACATGATCAAAGAAGATTGGTTGTAAAATTGGCTGATTGATTTTTAATTCGTTGATTAAGAAATGTAAAGCTTGCAAAACAAAAATATAATACAAATCATTAACGTTTATTTGTTTAAAAGAACATAATTAACAATTGCTAATTAAAAAAAGTATTGATGGTATATATGTATTTAAAGAATATGGTAAAATATATATTGTACCTGTATACTACAAAGCAGCATTTTTAAATAATATTTGAACCCCTTTCCGGAATTTTCTTAACCCTTCTCTTGCTTCTCTGTCCACATGGAAATTTATTCATTAAACAGTATCGCACAATTTCAATCACAAATACAAAGATATTAATCAAGATTTCACATGAAACCGAAATATCAAATTGAAGTCGTCAAAAAATTAATTTAACTCTAATTTATTTTCCTCACTCGTTTCCTCAGTTTTTTGCACAGTTTCCCCTAAAATCACTATACTAGTTATTGTATAAAAAGATATATTTCCGAAAAAAATTAAAAAATTTAGAGCATTTTAAAAAATTTAAACAAATTTTTTAAAGAGTCTTACTCAAAGTTTCTGGCACGTGAGAAAAAGACTTACAAATTATTCGAATGGCATTTTGAAATTTGATGAAAATTAAAACAGTTGTATGTAAGTTTTAATCGTAATTTTTAGTAGATTTCAACCAGATTTACAAATGATCTTCATGACATTTTTTGATTGAACAAAAATTTAAAAAGTTCTATGTAATTAAGAATCGAGTAGATTGCATACCTAATTACTTATATTCGTATATTTTTAAAAGGCAGTTATATGATTTTCAATATCTTTTTCAAAGTAACTACAAATTGTTGTACAGTTGACTTAGAACCGAACTTTGAACGAACGGAATCAAAGTCCCTTTTGTCTATATCGCATTATTTTCTAAAGAGAACCGTCTCTATAACCCAATTGTCGAGCGCGAAGCGCAAGTGTCGCAATGAGAATATTATCTTCAAAGCCGCAGGTGCTTTGACAAGCGTTCTTAAAAGCAAATTGACAAACAATTTCAGTTTCAATATTTATCATATTTGAAAAAAATGCAGTCAAAATGCACGCATTAAACGTACGAAAAAGGGCGCAAAGCGCGAGAGCGTACGCACGCGCTCCAGGCTCGCTCAAACTTGTGGCGCAGCACCACATGCAATAAGAATGTCCCTACTAGGGTGATTCTTACTTATAATTGGTGGACTTTTTTTAGAGTTTCTCTTCTCCCCCCCCCCCCCCCGTTTTATTCTAATGCAAAAAAAAAGATTGCTTCAAGTTTGAGCGAAATCGGTTAATACTGATGGTTCGCTTGAAGACCACGAAGTTTCCCATTAATTTAACATGGGAAAAAGTCAGCTTTTTTTACATCCAATATTTAAACGCGATAATATGTTCGAAATAATTCCCTGTTTCAGTATACTGTTCAGAATTCGTCGGGGAATAAGAATCAATCATAAATTTTAAGGGCGAATAACATTAAGCCACTTTTATGGGTCCCCAAAGAAAACCTCTTTCATTAAACGAATGACTGAACAGTTTTCTCATCATAAAACTAGTATATATAAGCAAGTGGGATATACTTCCAAAAATCGCACACCTCCGATTAATTTGAAACTCCGTACACTTATGTATTTTGATGCGCTGATTACGAAAATGATAATGAAAATACGCGCAAATTCCATTTTCATGGTGAAAACTATAAAAAAAACCATGAAAATCATGGTTTTTTGCTTTTCTCTTAGTAAATAATAAAAATTTACAAAAATGCTTTAAATAAAAGTTGTAGATCTTTTAAAAGTACATATTTTATGTGCAATAAAGTTTTAGTCCAGGGCTAATAGTTTTTGAGAAAATGGACTTAAATAATATGAAAAATTCCTGGAAGGCTGAATACGCGCTCGTAGAATGGTTAGGAGAAGCGAAACTTTCGAGAGCGGAAAGTGCTAGGAGGGAGACAGCCAATATCTCAAAAATACTCTACATTGTGTAGCGTATGTGACTTAATTTATTTCTATGACCAGTCACAAGGGTGCCTTCCCGCCCCCACGAGAAGCTGGAAAGGGGTAGGGATGTAACCGAAATTATTTCCGTGGCCAGTCACAGGGTTGCTTTACGGCCCCTCACGAGAAGTTGGAAAGGGGAATGTATGCGACCTAAATTATTTCTATGACCAATCACAGGGGTGCCTTCCCCCACGAGAAGTTGGAAAGGGTTAAGGATGTGACCTACATTATTTCCGTGAACAGTCACAGGTGTGCCTTCCCGTCCCCCTCAAGACATTGGAAAGGGGAAGGTATGTGACCTAATTTATTTTTATGGCCAATCACAAGGGTGCCTTCCCCCCACGAGATGTTGGAAAGGGGTAAGGATGTGACATACATTATTTCTGCGACTAATCACAGGGGTGACTCCCCTCCCCCCAAGAGACGTTGGAAAAGGGGAAGGTATGTGATCTACATTATTTCTGCGATCAGTCACAGGAGCGACATCCCCCACGACAGGTTGGAAAGGGGTAGGGATGTGACCTAATTTATTTCTGTGACGAGTCACAGGAGTGTCACCCCTCCCACACGAAACGTTGGAAAGGTTTAGGGATATGACTTAAATTAATTCGGTGACTATTCATAGTAGTGTCACAAGTTCTATTCCAAGCAATTCTAAATTTTGTACCAACTTTTTCCTACTTTTCTCGAAAAATATTGGTTTCTCAAAAAAACTTTATCAAATATAAAAGGTGTATTTTGAGTAGAACTATAACTTTTGTTTGATTCATTAAAAAAAAAAAATTATTTACTGAGATAAACGCAAAAAAACCATGATTTTCATGTTTTTCACCATGAAAATCAAATTTGCGCCTATTTTCACTATCATATTCGTGACCAGCGCGTCAAAATACATAGGTATACGGAGTTTTAAATTAATCGGAGGTATGCGCTTTTCTGAAGTACACCCGAAAAATGTCCAGTCTTTCAGGTTAGCAAATTTATTCTAAATTGAATATATCAGTTAACAAATGTATGCTGTCTGTCTAACATTCTGAAGTGGCTCAAAGGTAAGTAATAGTTAATAAAAAGTAAAAAAAGTAAGTAATAGTTAATAAGTAAATGAAAAACCGCTGCAAAGTAGTTTGTGCGCGTGCATTACATGGTGCGTGTTCATTTCGTGATATCCAAAAATTTGACTTTCAATTTTTGGCGATCATTCTCTCCCAATTTGTTTTTTTACCGAAAAAAGAAATTTCGTATTTTTTTGAAATCGGTCAACATTACCCCTTAACCCCGGGCTTTCGAAATTAACATGGGGTTTAAATAGGAAAAGCTCGTTTTTCGAAAAAAGGGAAAAATAACTTACTTGTCATTAACTTTTCGTAAATTGAAGTTCAGTTAATAGCTTTTAAATTTATTTCCTTAAAATACCTCAAAAATTCAAAATAGCAGTTTTATGTGAAATTCATGCTAAGAACGGTATTTTTTCAAATATTAATTATTTTCAAAATAATGGTTAGTATTAATTTTGCCGATTAGTGATCATTTTTATAAAGATACGAGAAAAAATAACAATTCCGTAATTTAAAAAATTGTTCATTGTAACAGAACACATAGATTGAAATTTGGTGGGCTCTTTTGTTCTCGGAAAATGAGATTTTCGGTATGACAGAAACATACGCTTGGAAAATATTGCAAGCATCATTTTTTTTTCTTTTGTTAGAAAAAAAACCTCCCTTTAAGAGGAAGAAAAAATTCATTTGATTCCTATGAGAAAGCGAAATGCTCATTAAATAAGCACAAGCAAATACACCCATAGTGAATGCATCCATAGTGATTCGCAGCGGTATTTTCATTTGTTTAAAAAGTTTTGTTCCCTGCAAATCTTAAAAAGTTATTATTTTCTGGAATTAATAACGCAGTTAATGAATGATGAGAAAGATATTTTTTGTGTAAGACAGTTTGCAATCATTCAAACAATTGAAATCATTTCCTTTTTTTCATAGAAAAGATTGAGTAAATTCTAGTGTTTTTGAATCTCTTACATAATATCGCTTATTAATTAGTATTTCTTATCTCAACGAAATAAATCCAAAAAAATTACTATCCATAACGTAAGTGAAAAAAAATGTTTCAAAAATTTGGATATATATTCTGAGATAAGAAAATACTGAACAATAAGCGACATAGTGTGGGAGATGCGAAAAAAATTGAATATTCAGCACCTTTCCTATGTTAAGGCGCAAGTCAATGATTCTTAATTGAGCACTAACTAGGATTACTTATTTTAATTTGGTAAATAATGTCTCAAAAAAGAGGAAGGATAGAAAGATTATTTTAAATTTTATCAAATATATCAAATATCATCAACGATATTTCAAGTGATTGGATAGATTTTTCTTCTAAAAATTTGTCCAATTCCGGTCAAAAAATAAATTTAATATATTTTATACATTATACAATGCTATTAAAAAATTGTAAATAAATTAAAAATTAAAAATTTTTTTTATATTTATCTTTTGCAACAAGATTGTAAATATAATAGACTCTTTTTTACATTCTCATTCTAATGAGAAGGTATTGGTTTTATGTAAAATTTGACATAGTCGGTTTTCATCAAATCTCCACGTTTTGAGACCTCCTGAGTCAGAAAAAAAGATTTTTACGAAGGTGTCTGTCTGTCTGTAGTCTGTAGTCTGTCTGTCTGTCTGTCTGTAGCCACGATAACTTTCGAAAAAATGATCAGATTTGATTGAGCTTTGGCACACTTTTTTATGGCCGAAAAATAGAGAACGAGTTCGTTAACCAGCTATTTTGGATGAAAATCCAAAAAGTGAGCACATTTTGAAAATTTTTGAGACCACTTTTTTGGAAGATTTGAAAATTCTATGTACGGTTATTAGTAGTACGCAAAATGACGAACAAAATATTCTTATGACTTTTCGTGATAAAAAAAAAATTACTGGAGTTATAGCATTTTCAAAATTCCAAAAAACAAACGAAAATGATCATTTTAAGCCGAAAAACGCACGATATGAAAAAAAGTCAAGAGGAGAAAAACGTTGATTTCTGAACACCCTATAATATTTTCATGACAACTTTTTGAATTTTTCGAAAAATAAAAAATTCAAATTTTGATCGCACAAAAAATTAATGAAAAATCAAAAAAGCCATTTTGCTGTAAAACTATGCAAGATACCAGAAAAGGTCATCTCACCAAAATAGTGCACCTAAAAAAGATCTACAAATTTCTTATCATTCACTTCTTGATATGACGCGTAGTTTTTGTTTTATTCGTAAAAAACAGCATTGAGAATAGAAAAATCAAATTTTCAGACGAATATTACCAGCTACGAAAAAATGACCGAAACAAAATTTGTTCATCCAAGGAAGAGGTACAAATTTATTGTGACTCATGTTTCGATAGGATGCGTGGTTTTTGTTTTATTCGTGAAAATAACATTGACAGTAAAAAAAAATCAAATTTTTGAAAAAACAATGCAAGGTACGAAAACATATAAATGAACAAAAATTGTGCATTCAAAAAAGACTTACACACCCGTAATCAATTTTTGTGGTAAGAATATATTCAAAATGAAAAAATTAACTTTTTTGATAAACGGCACAAGATAAAATAAAATGTTAACCAATAAAATTTGTCGCCTGAATTATATCATTACTTTTCATTTGAAATCAAATACAAATTTAGTAATTTGTATATGAAGAACATATAACACGAAGCACAAAGTGCGCGCTCAGTGTATTTACCAAATCGCACGCCGTAAGTGCGCTCAAACTTTTTTGTTTCTATCATACGGTTCAAATGATTTTCAAATCAAATATCGAGCGCGAAGCGCGAGTGTCTGGATGAGAATGTGTTCCTTAAGGTCGATAGAACCTTGAGTAAATAAAGTTCCTTTTCAGTCTAAAATAAAAGCAAATTTAACAATCACTTAATATGCGGAGGTTTTGATAATTTTATAATATTTGCAAACAAACTTTTTCTTTTCATCGAAGTCGAACACGAAGTTCAAAAATCTAGAGGAGCCTAGCGTAAAGCGCGATGCAAATACGCCCGAGCGCGTAGCGCGAGGTGAATACATAATCGAGCGCGAAGCGCGAGATAAATATATGATCGAGCGCGAAGCGCGAGATCCAACAGTCGCGCGCCCTAGGCGCGCTCAAACTTGCGAGCGAAGCGAGCCGCGCGCGAAGCGCGCCATGAGATTGTGCCCGCGAAGCGGGCAGATTTTTTAATATATATTGAGGTCATAAAAGATAAATTCTTGTTTCGAGCAGATGCAGTGACTAAAAATGTTATATTCAGTGCAATTTTAACCATATTTTTCAATTTATTAAATTATTTTGAACACATATTTAATTTAATAATTTAATTTAATAATTTAATTGATATAAAAATACAGAGAAATAATCCTAAACAAAAATCCTAATAGAATGTCGGAATCATAAACACGTCTTTCTTGCCGCCTCATCGCCTCAAACGGTAAGTCTGCATTCTATTTTTTTCGCTGATTAGGCACATCACCGAGGTTCAGGACTACACTGAATATCAAATTTTCAAGATATTGCAGGTTTCAGGAGATTCACATCCCTTTTTGATTCAATCTTTGAATTTATTTTTATTTAATTTTTTATTTCAATTTCTTCTTCTTAAAAAATTTGAAATACCCAACAAAGTTTAAAATGGAAGAGCCTAATTGAATCGGAAATATAGAATAACTTCGAAAATTTCGATATAGTTCAAAAGTACCGAAGAATAATCAAAAAATTTCTGTTCATATTGGAATATCTATTAAATAAGTCTCCAGGTTCTCATATTATTCAATTGCAGTTCAATATTAGTAACTAAACAATAGTATTATGTTTTTTTTTCAAGTGAATGACAGAATACTTTTTTTATCATAACCTTTAAGTGTGGACGTGCGGTCTCACAGACCGCACAATGTTTCTGAAATTGGGTTCCTCTCCCCTCTGGTGTATATTCAAGTTGATCAATTTTATTAATTTTTTATTTATTCCTATGTCCCTTCAGATACATGTATAATAAGTTAGATAACAATAAGTACTTATATATATTCATAAGTATGAAAAAACCAAGTCCGTACTGAAGTCCATTTCAAAGGTTAAAACTAGTTATGATATGATAAGAGAAATTTTCAGTCTTTCACGTCATCAAATGAATTTCAAACTGAATGTATCAGTTAACATATTTCTGGTATTATTAGTTATATTATACCATTTTCTATGTCTAGAATTCCCGTGTTACTTATTTAAATAACGCATTCGTTCCGCAACACTGCTCCGACTCAGGTTGCTGATAAATCTCTCTAGCGATCACCCCGAGTGGTACCTGTATAATATTCGAAAGTGGCTAGTAAAGTAAGTAATAATTAATAACTAAATAAAAAACCGCTGCAAAATAATAGAAAAAATTCTAAGAAATGCCAAATTTTGAAAATTTACTGTAATTTCAATTTCGATACCTCGGTCTTGTCGATTTTTTAGTGTATTTTTGTGCTAAAATATCCCACACATGCGCATAAAAAATTGTAACCCACAAATTATAAAGATAATTTTATTATTTCTCCAGATTTTTGGTATAAAATGTAAGAGGAATTAATTTTTAATTACGAATAATTGAAAATAGATGCTTTGGCAATCGTTTAAACAATTTTCCTAAACAAATTCAGAGTTTGGGTATTTTTCAACGAATAGGCTAAATTTTCTTACGAAATCAACTAAAATTGTCTTTCCGATGACTTTTTACCATGGGGACTTGCAAATTCATAATACTTATTTATTATTTTAACAATGTTTCTTAACAAATGCAGCGTTTGGCTGTTTTTCAACGAATACGTTCAATTTTTGTATACGGAATCAACTAATAATATCTTTCCAATAACTCTTTACCATGATACTTTAATAACTGACAACACTTATTAATTAGTTGAACATTTTTATAAACACAAGAGTATCATAGCAAGGAGTCATTTGAAAAACATTCTTATTTGATTCCGTGAAAAAACACAGCGTATTCTTTAAAAAAAGCCAAATTCTGAATTTGTTTACAAAAATTGTTTAAACAATTAAAAAGCTTTTATTAGAAAATAAATGTGCAAATCGGATGAATAGTGCACAATAAAAATTGATCTGTCCATATCAACTTTTTTTTCCCCACTGTGGGGCAATTGAAAAGTGGATTATGGATTGTAAAAGGAGCATGAGAGGATGGAAAAGGCGATTTCGCCTACGTTTTTTATTATTTATTGTTCATAGATCATAGAATGTTTTTATATAGTTCAATAGACTTATTTTACCACGACGAATGATACAATGTGTCATTCCACACGGAAAGGTTTGTATTTTATATTATATGCACATATCTTAGAAATATATAGTTAATATTTTGTCATAAGGACAACCGCGGTATTTCACCGAAAGCGGGTGTCATTCCAGAAAATAGCACCCGCTCCAGCGAAATCGCTGTAACGTTTCAGCTGTAATCACGTCTCACGACCGTGAGATAGGTGGTTACAGTCTGCGATGGACTCAATATGACGATCCGGCAAAAGTCTCATGCTCCCCGAGGACACGAATCGACTCAAGGATGACCACCTTCTGCATTTTCCCCGCAAGTGTCTTAGCATTTCTTTGACACGCAAGGATGCTTTTCAGGCTATAATGCAGTAAAAGCTTTATAAATTTAAGAGCACCGATGATCAGGACGACTAGCTTAACAGAATATTCTCGGTATAACCGTCGCAACTCCCTTATAAGGTTTTTTTATACCTCTCTTTCTTTTCATTCTCCTTGGCTGTGATTTTTTTGTCGACTGGTGTCAAAAATTCAATAACGAACATGGTTCTGTTTTTCAAAGTCAAGGAGAACTATGTTAGGCCTCAAGTGGATGTACGTCGTTCCCGCGCGAGTTGGACAACCACATAGTATGTGTCTAGGTGTTCGGGGTGTGCATGCCACGCTCTGAAGCTATCATCGGAAATGTCTTGGCTCAAAATGTGTCTAAGGTTAAAATAACACCGACTTGGCACCCCAACATGAAACCCTCTGTTCCCGACTTCAATCCGGGTGATTTAAAGAAAGCAAACGTTAGCTCAAACGACACTGACTGTTCCTTCACATTTCTGTAGCAGATGCCGTGTATCCTCTTGTCGAGGAGCCGTTCACGGAAGTTTTTCTCATATGCTTTCTTGATTCAGTCCTTCAGGAGTGAGTACGCGGGATGGATGATGTTTGATGCATTTTGCTCACCTCCGATATTGAAGTCAAGGTCAATTATTTCGGTCGCCTTCTCCGCTTCTTTGTACAGAAACGCCCACTTCTTCGTGTTTCCTCACCCTTTCATGAAGAAGGTCTCGTCCATTTTCGACTATATGTGCTGTACCCAGAATGATTATGTTGTGAAGAGATTCGAGATTCAGTATTCCGTGATCACCTGATTTCGTCCTTCATTCACGGAACAACTCCAAATTGATAGAATATTATCGGGACGGCAAGTATGTTCATTGCAGATACTTTGTTCCTCGCCGACAGTTCGGAAGATCTGTCGGATAAAACGTTTGTATCTGCATCGGAGAACATCCTTTATAGATGATACGTCCTGAATGCGGCTCTGTGGCACGCACAGGTATGGAAAGATTTCTACAGCCCTTCTGTTGACGAGCTCAATGACCTCGGAAATGCCAGTCGCCCTCGCTTCAAATGAATTTTGGCGCATTTTTTTAACCTAAACTCCATTCCAATTTCTCGAGTATACTCCTTGACAATCCTTAGAGCTAGATTTCATTGCTTTGCATTTCTACTATAGATTTTGAGATCACCCATGTAAAACACATGAGGCCGAATTCATTTAAAATCATGCAGGCTGAAGGTGTTCGCTCAAGAAAATCCGTTGCAGTGCGCTGGAGACGTCTCATGGACGTGCCGTCCACGCACGAACACATAACGCCAACCAAGTCACGCCTACCCCGAAAGGGAAATGGCTTAATGGTATAATAATAATCGCGTGCAACCTGCCGTACTGCTACGGTCCGTGGCAGCACTTACTCAAGTGCGTTGCGAACTAGTGTAAGTAGCGACATACGTGTGTATGTCACCGCTCGGACCGCAGCAGCACGACAGGTTGCACGCAATTGGTTGGCGCTATGTGTTCGTGCGCGGACGGCACGTCCTTGAAACGTCTCCAGCGCACTGCAACGGATATTCTTAAGCGAACACCTTGAACACGTTCAAGTCACAGAATCATCTGCGGATGAAATATTTTGCTTTTCAAAGGATTTCAGACGATACATATTTCACCGATTTGATAGAAAATTGTTTTGGCAAAGTTATGACTAGTATTTGCAATGATTAGTATATGACAAGTATTTGCACTTTTAAAAATCGTAACGCTATTTATGGGAGAATGTTCTGATTTTTGCTTTAAAGTGCTGTAGTTTCTAAACTTGTATAAATATTAGACTTTTTCTACCCAATTTTAGTATAGTTCTTTCCATTCTGTTTTGAAATTTACAAAAAAATTTGAAAAATTCTTAAAACTGACAAAATGGCGGCAGTTATTCTGAAAGTTTTGGAACTCAATTTTTTCAAAAAGGCCAGCGCTTTTTTTCTCTTAATTTTTTCCTAGGTTAGTACAATTTTGGTGAATATATTTCATGAGCGTTTATCTTGTGCCGGCGCCCTGGGGAGGAGAAACAATTTTTTTGTTACTGAAAAATGAATATTCACATTTTGTGCAAAAAAAAGACGAGATTCAAAAAAAAGTCAAAGAAGCCAAGTTATTTCTCTCAGAAAGTTATAAAGAAAAGTCTCTTGGCACTTTTCTCTATCTTACGTTTCTTACCCCCATATATAATTACTGGAAATTTGGAATTATTCTTTCACAGTAATATTCCGCCAATCGTGCTTAGATGTTTGTGCCATAAAAGAATTTATGTAAGCATTTTCTGTCTTTTTAAGTTTCCATATGTGACATTTCAGAATCCCCACAATAGCTGATCCTTTTTTCCAATCCTGAGTTTTCTTTTTACGAAATTTTTGCAGATCTTTGAAAGAAATTACTAATAATTTAATCGCATTACTGCACTTTCCACCTTCGCTGACAAAGGTTTCTGAATCCTCAATGCTCTCTATATGTGATTTCCTGAAATTGTGAGATGTTGCAAAATGCTTAACGATACCACCGATGCCATCACAAGCGCCTTTGCCGTGTCATGTAGCTGAAAAAACCCTTTTTCGTTTTTGCGATTATTATTATTATTATTATACCATTAAGCCATTTCCCTTTCGGGGTAGGCGTGACTTGCTCGGTTGGAGAATAGTAGTGTGCATGTGGGTATATAGGTATACGGTAGGTAGGAATATAGGTATGAGGTGGACAGGCATATAAGTGTTAGGTATATATATTTTAGATTGATCTGGAATTCTCGTGTTATTTATTTAAATGACACGTTTACTCCGCAACACTGCTCCGACCCAGGCTGCTGATCAATCTCTCTAGCGATCACCCCAAGTGAAGAGCCTCACAAAATTGTTATGTATGGTTCCCCACTTGGGCCCATTAGTATCCAAGGTCTTTGTTTCAGGCGTCATGCGATAATCTTTCAAATTCAAAAGATTGGTAGCGATTTTTGAAACGGGCTGCAACTCCATCAGAAATGAATGTCACTTCATCGATAAAGTCAAAATCAGGAAGTTTTGCTTTAAAATTTTCAAAAATTAGATTTGTTGCAACACACAGTGATGGGAGAACGCGGATATTTCTAGCACGCGCAGTGGTGATTCCTGTATATTTTTAGGTTGACACGGTTGACATATGGGGTTACATAACCTAAAAATACACAGGAGAAACTACTGCGCATGCCAGAGATATCCGCATTCTCCCATCACTGGCAAAAGCAAAGCAGGAGTAGAGTCATGTTTTGTGTCATCGCATAAAAAATTAAAGCAAAATAAAAATTACACAAGAACTCCCATAGAAGCGCATCCGATTTACCAATTCCAAGAACTGCTGGCCCACGCAGTTTTTCAGCGGGCAGGGAGAGACAGTTGCGATTGTCACCTCGGAAGAGCCGCAGTGTGCGAGTTTGCAGTCGAGTATATTGCGCAATATTATCTATTCCAGTTGGAAACGGAGCATGGTCAGTACCCTTCTTATGACAGACTAATGTTCTATTGTTATGAGAAAAATACAGTTATAGCTGAATTTATTCTTATTCAGGCGAAAATCTCAAAAGAAACGCAAGATAGAGAAAAGTGCCAAGAGACTTTTCTATAGAACTTTTTGAAGGAAATAACTTTGCTTCTTTGACTTTTTTTCGAATCTCGTCCTTTTTTTAACAAAATGTGAATATTCATTTTCCAGTAAAAAAAAAAATTGTTCCTCCTCTCCAAGGCGTGGGCACAAGATGAACTCTCATGAGATATATATGCACCCGAAATAGTACCAACCTAGAAAAAATCAAGAGAAAAAAAACGCTGGCCTTTTTAAAAAAATTGAGTTTCAAAATTTTCATAATTACCGCCGCCATTTTGTCAGTTTTAAGAATTTTTATATTTATTTATTAACTAATATTTGTTTACAATTAAAAAAAATAAACAAATTTAAATTTTTATTTGCAAAAAATGTTAGCAAAGTCAACTGATGTTTTTAAAATTAAACAATTTTATTGCCTCAAATAAATTTACTAAAATATAAATCAAAGTAAATAAATCAAATAAATCAAATAAATAATAAAAAAAGTAGAATATTTATATAAGTTTAGAAACTACATCACTTTTAGCATAAATCAGAACATTTTCTCATAAATTGCGTTACGAGTTTTAAAAGTTCAAATACTCATAACTTTGCAACAAAAATTTCTATAAAATCGGTAAAATAAGTGTCGTCTAAAATCCTTTGAAAAACAACATATTTCATCTTCAGATGATTTTGTGACTTGAACGTGTTCAGCCTGCATGATTTGAAATGAATTCGGCCGCGAGTGACCTCACGCTTTCGATATCCAGGTTTAGGGACAGTCTACAAATCTCGTGACGTTAAAAATAGTAAAAAAAAGCCCGTGACGAAGTGAAGGTCTCCCTTCCCCGAACACGCCTAGCTTGAACCAATTTTCACTGAAATGAACTTTGCCTGTCCAAGTTTCCTCGAAATTTCATTTTGGAGATGTCTTCCGACTATTTTAAGCCTAAAATTAAAAAAATCGTTAGGGTCCTT
>CAKNYM010052940.1:10301-27521 GCA_932195095.1 Andricus curvator | reverse complement strand
AAGGACCCTAACGATTTTTTTAATTTTAGGCTTAAAATAGTCGGAAGTCATCTCCAAAATGAAATTTCGAGGCAACTTGGACAGGCAAAGTTGATTTCAGTGAAAATTGGTTCAAGCTAGGCGTGCGAAGGGTCATGTGACGAATTGTCGTACTCTATTGTCGTACTCTATTGCCTCTATGAGGCAAAGAGGAGAGGGCTCATGGTGTCGCCCTGAAAGACGTCTCTATGAAAGGTGACGCTGTTAACTGTCACACAATATTTTCCAGATGAGACAGTAACTCTGGTTATCGAAAGGGGCATCAATCTCTCTATGCACCTCACTCTGTGTGGATGAACACTTAAGCTTTCCAACAGACAGATGATAAATCTATGAGAGGTTGAATTCAAAGCTTTTCAGAAGTCAATCCAGATCATCTACAGGCAGCGCTGGCATGATGCTTTGTGTATGCAGACTCATCTATCGATGAGCAGGTTCTCCTGATATTCAGCTACGCCTTTATTTGAGCCGCATTGTTCGTACATCTCTCGCCAGACAGGTCTAATTGTCCCAACAATCCTATGATTTAGGATAGCTGTGAAGATCTTATACAGCGTGTTCAGACAAGTTATGGGCCTGTAATACTTACGGTCAGTCAAGTTTCCCTTCTTCGAGAGGAGCACTGTTCGTCCTTCCACCAGCCCATCCGAAATAGGCTCTTCCGACTTTAGATATGAGACTTTTAGATATGCGGGCCAGATGCTGGTGGGTTCAAGGAAACTTTTTCCACCAGAAGTTCTTGATATTATCTGGTCCCACAGCGGAATAGTTCTTCATGTTTCTTCATACTTTTTTCACCTTTTCGGTAGTGATAATTGGGCATTCCTTCTCAGGTGTTATGAGGGCACTGCGCAGCTCCTTGAAGCTATTTATGTCCACTGTTTCTTTATTTAGTGAATGTTAGACTTCGTAGAATTCTCTCCAAAATGCCTCGACCTTTTCTGATTTGGGCGGGTGGTCGACAGTAACTGGAGGGTCTCGGAAGAGTCGAGATGGGTCAGAGAACTGTTTATTTTCTCTGACCCACCTTTCCCTTCGCTTTAGACTTCTGCTGGCGTCAGATAGTACCAGTATTCTGTCAACAATGTGTCACCTGATGGTCAGCAGCTTTGACTTGTTAACTGCGTGATGATGGATTTGTAGTTCGCGTGCGAACTGTTGGACCCTGGCAGCGAACTTCCTGCCAGATATTATGTGGTCAATCACACAATGAATGCGGGACGCGTATTGTCTTGCCCAGCTCAGAGTTGATGCATGCAACTCTTGGTCATATGATCATCCGTTGGTTTTGTTTTACGGTTTGTATTCGTCAAAATTCTCGCTACATCATACAAACATCAATTGATGGTCCAGAGGTCGGACTTTTCGGAAACATCTCCACGAAGCGCGTCACCTCGTTGAGCTAGATCTTTGGGCTTGAGAGAAACCTGGATGTTTATGTTTTTCATGGTCCTAAAGCATCGCTATTCCTCTACTGACTGCCTGCCCAGGGTTGTTCTAAGTGCCGCCTCTCTTTCTCTGTTGCCTTTTTATTCTGGCTGCGGTAGAGTGGGTGGTCCGCGTATATAAACCCTTTCCTGAAGGTTCTCGGCCCGGCTTCACAGCATTTGTTGCAAAAAGTGCGAGAGCTCTGGGTATTCCTCGCACCACAGAGCATGCAGCTACGCCATGTAACCTTTTAGCCCAGGGGCCATACTGGTCACTCTAGCATGTCTTCGCTCAGTCGATCCGTCCACTTAGAGCTATTGAGATGTTGCCGGTCCATCGTGTTGACTTCATCTTGATCGGCTTCCCCAAATCTAGGGTAGTCGGCATTATTCTCCGACGCACTGTTGGGAGTCCTGCGTGTTTGGTTGTTTTAAACTGTATTTGCAACTTTGTTTGGTGCTATCATTGTCGTTCTCACGAGAACCTAGGGAAAGGGTTCATCCGCCCTCAAAGCGCAGCGTCCTCCATACGAGGATAAGACTATAAACTCTGGGCGATCGTCCGGTATCCCAGAGGCACTGGTTGGTATCATGCAACCTTCGGGACGATTAGTTACGCCTTGGCTTGGGGCTTTTTACTTCGGGAGGATCCCTGAACAATTGTTAGTTTGTAGCCATATTCAATAGTAAGCCTCGGTACAAGGACCCTCTTTACGCAACCCGAGAACGTGACCGGTAGCCTGGTCAAAGACTTTTTATCTCGGCTCATGAAGAAACCGGATAGAACAGACAGAATATATAAATTAATTGTAGTTTAGAAGATATTAGCGTTTTTGTGAACAAGGGTCTAAGGTATCGATTTTGTGCTTCGGATGGGAAATAATACTTTAATCTATGCTCTATCTGGTCGCATTTATTTGTGTTTCAAAAGTGACCGGGAGTAAGTAAATTTTATGTTTGAAGAGAAAATATAACACGTGCTCTTATGGCAATTGCTAACAAATATTGGTATATATTAAAAATTATTGAGGATTTTTCTCTCATAAGTGGTAAACAAATTAATAAATCTGTTTATATCATGAAAAATTAATAATATTATTGACTATTTAAATATTATTATATTTTATAGATGTCCTGGGTTCCACCGGATCTTTCTACTCAATTCTGCACTAATGATGGACAAAGTACAATATGTGATTCAAAATCAATAATGTTCCTTACACTTCTCTTCAATTTATTTGGATACCCTACAGATTGTAAAAAATTTAATAAAATAGATAAAGAGTTTGATTTTATCATCGTTGGAGCCGGATCAGCAGGATGTGTTCTCGCTAATCGATTAACTGAAATGGAAGATTGGAATGTGCGTAAGCTATGAAGCAAAGTGCTAAATTTGATACATTTTATAAAAAAATAAAATTATAATTTGCAACATTGCAAAAAAAACAGGTACTCCTTCTGGAAGCCGGCACTGAAGAACTAGAGTTTAATCGTGTGCCTTCCTTATATCCCTTGACTACAGGTAGTAGTTTAGTTTGGAATTACCGCACTCAACCAGGAGAAAATTATTGTAGAGCAAATGGAGGCTGCTCCACTCCTCGTGGGAAAGTAAGATTTCCGAATTTAATAGAATAAAAGGAGAAACTGGAAAACCTGGAATTGTCCGGGCATATTCGCTTATCTGGAAAACCTGATCTCTAAATTTTAATCAGTGAGATTTCACTGATTTTTAGTGAAAATCCTCACTGATTGTAATTAGTGACCCATTTCTAGCTTTTTGAATTAGTGAGATTGCATTGTGAATGCGTGAAAGTTCCTGCTGATTTTATTTGGTAACCCATTTCTCACTGATAGAAATTTAGAGGGTGGAAATGTCAGCATTTTTTTTTGGAGTCAGGAAATTTTTTCGAGAGAGTGATTAAATATTTTTTGAAATTTATATATGAAATTAATTATTCATGTTTTTTTGTTGATTTGCACAAGTAACTTTATATTACTGGATTTAACTGTGTTGTTGAAATTTCGTTTTGTTTTGGTTGGAAATTAATTTTTTTAACTGAAAGTTAAACTCTTTCATTAAAGATTTTTTTCCGTTAAAGATTCATAATTTTGATTGACAAGTCACCTCTTCAGTTAAAAACTTAATCTTTTTCAGTTGAAACTCTTCTTTTTTGTTCGAAAATTAATCTTCCTAGTTGAAAATTGATCTATTTGGTTAGAAATTAATCTGTTTTCTAAAAAACAAAATTTTTTACTTGAAATGTTAGATGTTATTGAATGTTATTGAGATGTTATTGAATTTAATATCGTATTTACATTAATTTTACTGTAAAGAATATATTTTCCTTTATTCGTGAAAAATCTCCTTATTCCTTCTGTTTTACAAAGTTTTTACTCACTCACAAAATATCTTTGATTCAAAATATTAATATGCACTGAATATTAAGTATATAAAGTTAAAATACAAATTTTGTTTTAATTATCATTCAAATTCATGGACATTAGGAACACATTCAACAAATAATCAAGTATGTTTTTCGTATTACTTATTTATTTAATTGTTCGAAGGTGATAATATATTTGAGAATATCTTATAATTTGTCAAAGCTTTCTAAATTAAATATATTAATTAAACCCCTAGAAACTGCCCCCATTAAGAAATGCCTTATCCTTTAATAAAGTTACTTTTACAAATAAAAAAAAAAACAGTTATTTAAGTTTCTGTATGAATAGTACTATTTTTGCACAATAAGATATTTGCAAGGACTGAAAACCCCGATTATTTAGATAAATTCCGAAACTGTACAGATATGCCGAGTCGATTTAAAAAAAATTCGAAATATTTGAATGCTCCGTACTATGCAAAATTATGCCTGGAAAAAATCTGGAATTGTCAGCGAATACTTGTTCAGGATTTTAGTAGACATCCTGAATACATTTTTCATGTGTGTAGGTAATGGGCGGATCAAGTTCCACAAACGGAATGATATACGTAAGGGGTCATCCTCTGGATTATGATACATGGGCTGAAATTGGTAACACAGGCTGGAATTACGAAAATGTCTTGCCGTATTTTAAAAAGTCAGAGAATAACAGAAATCAAGATGTAAGTACTAATTCACTAAATTTCTAAAAAATAGTCGTTTCCATTATGAAAATTCTAAAACCTTTAATTCTTTAGTATTGAAATGGATAGAGTTTCTAACCATCTAAATATTTTTTAATCTTTCTATATTTTTTTTCTCAGTCTACAATTACAATCTAAAATCAGTTTTTCTGATCAGTTTTTCATCTTTTTCATGCCCTATCGTTCTATCATTGCCATTCTTGTTATATCCCTTCATTTACATACAATCTTCTCTACTCCATTGAATTCTAGTCTTTCTATCCAAGTCCATTCCAAGCTCATCCATTTATTTTTTCTATCTGTTTAGCAATTTAGCATCTTGCTTATCTCTTTAGGTATATTTAATCAATCTTTTCCTTTCATTCTTTCAATACAGAATCACTGCTATCATTTTGAATCCCAATATTTCCATCAATCTCAAAAATGACCCATGGCAGTGTGAATGCTACACTGTAACAAGCGAATTTCTTCATTATCTCCTTGTCTAAAGGTAATTTTTCCGCGTGATGTTGGGTAATAAGTGTTTACCACTTTGGGTGCGATGTGCCGACTACTTGCGGTCTGAAGTATCTGCAACTTGGGGTACGATATGCAAAACAAACATAACAACTCGGCATTTCGTACCCCGAGTCCGAGAGATATTCGAATCACAACCAAGATAAAGTAAACACCGTTCTAATTCTACCTGCAACCAAATTTATCCCTACGTTTTTATTGTGTTACCCACGTCTATCATTTATTGTACTCTCGCTTATTTAAGTAACTCGTTCTCTCTCTTCTTGAATCTTTAATAATCACTACTATCCTCTTAAATCCCAGACTTTCTAACCAAGTCGATTCGAAGGTCGATTCTTTCCTATCCGACTAGCAATTCTAAAATCCTTCTCTTTGAATCTCTAACTTCTTATCCACGTAAATCCTTTTTTATATCTTCTGCAACATATCCCACCCTTATCCTTATGAATCGCAGTCTGTCTATCCAAGTCTATCCTCCGCTCATCCAAGACAATCCTTTTCTATCTAGATAGAAAGAATGGAATTCAAAAGAATGAAGGTAATTTTTGTAAATCGCAAGGAAAAGGATTGTTATGCAAACGCGGAGACTAGATATGAATGAAATGACCGGGATTTAAAAGTATAGGTATCATTGTAGATAGATGAATAGGTAGAGAAAGATTAACCTGGATTGGAAAATGATAGAAATGTATTGACATGGATAAGATGGAGAACAGTATAGGATACAGAGACTGTCATTCAAAAGGATGAGTGCGATTGCAGTGTATAAAAAAGGATTGCCGTCATGGTCATAGGAATAGGAGGGACTAGCCACATGCTTCCTAACTTGGGTGCAGGAATTGATGCCTGCTCTTTCTCTCGCAATACCGGTTTAGCATACCAAGATGGTAGACCGCCCCGCTCGTTGCGTTAACCCCGCTACGACATGCCTAGTCCCTTCCTTTTCCTATGTCAATGATTGACGTTCCGATCAATAGTTAATTTTCTGAATATATTTTTACTTTCAAAAGGTACCAATAAAAGTTACTTTTAACTTATAGATAACTAATTTTTCAGATAGTAGATGCTAATCCAGAGTATCATAACACAGGCGGATATCTATCAGTCCAGAAATTTCCACACAAAGATGAAAACGTGGAAATTTTAGCAGAAGCATGGCAAGAATATGGACTCAAATACGTGGACATAAATGCTAAGGAGCATATTGGTGTAATGACCCTACAAACTACATCATTTAATGGAAGGCGTGAGAGCACGAACGATGCATTCATACGACCCATTAGAAACAAACGACCTAATCTAATCATTGAAACAGAAGCTTACGTGACACAAATCCTATTTGATCCCAAAGGTAAGAAAGCCATTGGGGTAGAATATACCTCTATGAATGCTGGAAAGAGCCAATCAGTATTTGCTCGGAAAGAAGTGATTATATCAGCAGGTGCTTATAATTCCCCGAAGCTTCTTATGCTTTCTGGAGTAGGTCCAGCTGATGATCTCAAAAACCGTGGCATTAAGGTCATTCAAAATTTACCTGTCGGGCAAAATCTTCACGATCACGTAACATTCACAGGGTTTACAATCAAACTGAACAAAACTTCTACAATTAGAGACTATGAAGGGAAAATGAAAGATGTAGATTTATACTTAAGAGGAAATAATGGGCCATTATCTACAAACGGGCCATCACACAGTTCTGCTTTCATTAAGACAAAATTCGAGGAAAGTTCACAAGCTCCAGATATTCAGTATCATTACTTTCCTTTCAGTAAGAAAGATTTGAAATCACTTGTTTCCTGTTATTATGATGCCATGAACATTCTCCCTATATTGCTCACACCCAAAAGCAGAGGATTCATCACACTAAATGAGACAGACCCGATTTGGGGTTCGCCTATGATTTACCATAATTTTTTTACAGTCCATCCGGATCGAGCGCGTTTAATCGAGGGTATTAGAATATTTCAGGAATTATTTAATACTGCGTCTTTCCAGAAAAACGAATTCAAGCTTGATGATGAACCTCAGCCACCTTGCAAGGAGTGGATATTTAACAGTGATGAATATTGGTCTTGTATCTCGAGTGAGTATACAGGCCCTGTATATCATCCAGTTGGCACATGCAAAATGGGTCCGAAAGAAGATCAGGAAGCTGTGGTTGATCCGAGGTTGCGAGTTTATGGATTTGAGAATTTAAGAGTGGTAGATGCTTCCATTATACCAATTATTCCTAGAGGAAATACTAATGCACCAATTATTATGATTGCGGAAAAAGCTAGTGACATGATCAAAGAAGATTGGTTGTAAAATTGGCTGATTGATTTTTAATTCGTTGATTCAGAAATGTAAAGCTTGCAGAACGAAAATATAACACAACTCATTAACGTTTATTTGTTTGAAAGAAAATAATTAACCATTGCTAATTTACAAATAGTATTGATGGCATATATGTACTGTTTAATCTGTATACTAAATGGCAGCATTTATACACATTATTTGAACCCCTTTCCGGAGTTTTCTTAACCCTTTTCTTGCTTCTCTCTTCATATGGAAATTTAGTAATTAAACAGTATCCCACAATATCAGGGACAAATATATTATTCAAGATTCCACATATTTTAAACCGAAATATCAAATTGAAGTCATCCAAAAATTAATTTAATTCGAGTTTATTTTCGTTACACATTTTTTCAGATTTTTTGCATACCTCTCCCAGAAATCACTATACCACTTATTGTATAATAACATATATTTCAGAACAAAATAAAAAAATTTAGAGCATTTTCAAGACTTGAAACAAATTGAAACTTGAAACAGCATTTTGAATATATTCCTATGAAATTTTTGTATTAGACTGAAATTTAAAAAGTTAGATCATTTTCAACAAGATTTAAAAATTATCTTCATGACATTTTTTGTTTAAACAAAAATTTAAAAAGTTTTATGTAGGGGAACATGGGGTAAAACGGGACGATTTTGCTTCAGGACTTTTTTTCTCATACTAAAATACTTTTTTTCCTCATTCAACACTATATATATATATATATATATATATATATATATTGTTTGATCGAAAAATCGTAACAGTAAAAACAATTGCGACCTTGGATTTCTGCATTCTACAGAAATCGAAAGCAATGTGCGCTCTACTACATCTCGTGCGGTGTCCCGTTTTGCCCTTGCCCATGCTGCCCCCAAGTACTTTTTCCAATAAGACTCCGCAAAATCGCGATAATATTCGCAATCGAAAACGCCTCGACGCAAAAGAACGGCTATTAAGTACACAACGGAATGGTGCTGAAGCGATTTTAATTAAACAAAAATTTTTTGTTACTGACGTGTAGTTGAAAATCAGTTAAAATTAGAACTGGGCACGACAACGATCCATGCGTCTCATAACTTGGAAAATGCAAGAAAATTATAACAAATTGACATGGGAAATCTTGGGAACGACTCAAAACGAAGTTCCTACAATTTCCACTAGACGGCGTCACACCACAGAGCAGATATAATTATTGCCCTGTTTTGCCCCTGTCGTAATTTTGCCCCATGTTCCCCTAATTAAGAATCAAGTAGATTACATACTTATTATTTATATTCGGATATTTTTAGAAGAAAGAATGATTTTCAATATCTTTTAATCAAGCTGACTACGAATTGTTGTAGAGTTGACTTAGAACCGAACTTTGAACGAATCGAATCAAAGTCCGTTTTGTCTACATCGCATTATTTTTTAAAGAGTCTGTATAACCTAATTGTCAAGCGCGAATCGCAAGTGTCGCAATGAGAATGCAATTGTCAAAGCCGAAGGTGCTTTGAGGACCGTTCTTAAAAGCAAACTTAAAAACAATTTCAGTTCCAATTTATGACCGCGTAGTTCATCAGGGGTCTAAATCACAGTTTTTGATTTAATTTACAATGTTTATGATATTTGAAAAAATGTAGTCGAAACGTCCGCATTAAACGTACGAAAAAGGGCGCGAAGCGTGAGAGCGTACCCGCGCGCTCTAGGCTCGCTCAAACTTGTGGCGCAGCGCCACTAGGTGATTCTTATTTATAGTGGGTGGAATTTTTTTTTAGAATTTCTCTTCTCTCACCGCCCCCCCCCCACACACCAGTTTTGTTTGGAAGCCCAAAAAAAAATTCCTTTTAAGTTTGAGCGAAATCGGTTAATATTGAGGGTTCGCGCAAAGGCCATGAAGCTTCCCATTGAAATTCATATAACATGGGAAAAAGTCAGCTTTTTGGAAATCTAATATTTAAACTCGATAATATGTTGGAAATAATTCCTTTTTTCAGTATATATTGTTCAGAATTCTTCAGAGAATAAGAATCGCTCATAAATGAGGGCGAATGGCATTAGTTCACTTTTATCGGTCCCCAAAGAAAACACCATTCATCAAACGAATGACTAAACAGTTTTCTTATCATAAAACTAGTTATGATAAGCAAAATGTCTAGTCGTTCACGTTAGCAAATTTATTCTAAATTGAATATATCAGTTAACAAATTTCTGGTGTCGGTCTGACATTCTAAAGTGGCTCAGAGTCAGTAAAATAAGTAATAGTTAATAAGTAAATGAATACTGCTGCACAGTAGTTTGTGCGCATTCATTATATGTTGTGTGTTCATTTCATGATATCCAAAAATTTGACTTTCGATTTTTGGCGATTGTTCCCTCTCAATTTGTTTGTTTTCCGAAAAAAGAAATTCCATTTTTTTTTAAATCGGTCAACATTAACCCGTGAACCCGAACTTTTGAAGTTGACATGTTTTAAATAGGAAAAGTTCGTTTTTCGTAAACATGAAAAATTATTTACTTGTAATTAACTTTTCGTAAATTAAAGTTTAATCAATGTTTCGCAATGTTTAAGGAATAATTTCCACCTGATAGCTTTTTAATTTATACCCTTAAATTACCTCAAAAATTAAAATGAGTAGTTTTATGTCAAATTCATGCTAAGGACGCTATTTTTTCAAACATGAATTATTTTTAAAATAATTGTTAGTATTAATTTTGCCGATTACTGATCATTTTTATGGAGATACGAGAAAAAACCTATCTCGGCCCGGGTTTGAACCGGGAACTCTGTCTTTTCATGAGTCAATTGTTTAAACAATATTTTTTCCCAGTAAATCGTGAAAAGTTACTTTTTTCGGGATAAATGATATAATTGATGAATGTTAAAAATGATATGTTCTTCTTAACACGTTTTTAAAATTTTTTAAGCGATTTCTATTTTCATCATTTTTTTCCACCAAATAGTGGAAAGTTAGCATTTCCTGGAATTAATGACACTATTAACGAATGTTAATAGTAATGTTTATTTTTTTAAGATATTTGTCAATTATTTCAATAATTGCTTCTTCATAGAGGGAGGTTTGTAATGACTTAAATGTTCAAATCTAGTTTTTTGACATATTTCGACACAATTCGACCCCAGGAGCTCGTAAATGCAATTTTTTTAATGTCCGTGAGTGTGTGTATATGTTTGCGTGTAACTTTTTTCTGTTAACTATATCTCGAAAAGTAAAAGAGCTATGATCATGAAATTTAGATGAATTGTAGCTTTGATTGATATCGAGGAATTGCGGAGGTCAAAGTTAAAAGTTATTGGATGAAAATGATTTTAAAAGTATTTATTTCTAAAAATTATTAATTAACTTCAATTTACAAAATGTTAATATGATGTACTTCTTTTTTCCTTTTTTGTCGAAAACCGAGCTTTTCCCATATAAAACCCCATGTTAATCACAGAAGACCAGCGGCCCGAGTTAATGTTGATGATTTGGAAAAAAATAGGGAATTTCTTTTTCCAGAAAACGGATCTAGTATTTACTGTTCAGAATAGTCCACCGACTGTAATTTTTAACGGTTTGCAAGTATTTTTTAGAAATTATCTGCATTAAATTTCTAAGGAAAGTGTCGGAGCAGATTTTAGAAAAGTGAGTAATGAGATAATCATCCATGGATGTGGTGTGGAGGAGACACTAGTTGACATATGTGAAAGAAATTCGTGAAGATGGTTTGGGCATGCTGAGAGAATGAAAGATGAACGACTGATAAAACAAGTAAATGAAGGTAAAGTAAATGGCAGCGTGCCCAGAGGCAGACCGCTGAAAGAATGGTTAGAATGTGTGAATGAGAACTTAATTCCAAGAGACATAAGAAGCCATAGAAACGCAAGAGCTTGCATCAGAAAATACATGGACGTGAAGGAAGCTAAAGAGGTATGCCAAGACAGGAAAGTGTGACGACAAATAGTGTATAAGAAATGCATGACGAAGAGTGTCAGTAAAGTTAATTACGCCTGAAACAAAAGACCTCGGATGCTAATGGGCCTAGATGAGGAGCTTTACATGATGACTCTGTGAGGCTCTTCACCTGGGGTGATCGCTAGAGAGATTGATCAGCGACCTGGGTCGGGGCAGTGTTGCGGAACGAACGTTTTATTTCAATAAACAACACGGGAATTCTAGATCAATCTAAAAATCTATACCTCCTCCCCGGCATTATTCCCTTCCTCACCGAGTGAGTCACTCTTACCCCGAAAGGGATATGGCTTAATGGTATAATATTTTATAGATGTCCTGGGTTCCACCGGATCTTTCTACTCAATTCTGCACTAATGATGGACAAAGTACAATATGTGATTCAAAATCAATAATGTTCCTTACACTTCTCTTCAATTTATTTGGATACCCTACAGATTGTAAAACATTTGATAAAAAAGGTTATGAGTTTGATTTTATCATCGTTGGAGCCGGATCAGCAGGATGTGTTCTTGCTAATCGATTAACTGAAATCGAAAATTGGAATGTGCGTAAGCTGTAAAATAAAGTGCTGAACTTCATAAAATTTATTTATAAAAATTAAAAATAATTATCAACATTGCAAAAATACAGGTACTCCTACTAGAAGCCGGCATTGAAGAACTAGAGTTTAATCGTGTACCTTCCTTTTATCCCTTTGCTACAGGTAGTAGTTTAGTTTGGAATTACCACACTCAACTAGAAGAAAATGCCTGTAGAGCAAATAGAGGCTGCCCTTCTCATCGTGGGAAAGTATGATTTCCTAATCTAATATAATAATAGGGGAACCTGGAAAACATGGAATTGTCAGGGAATTTTTGTATACCTGGAAAAACCTGCTATCTACATTTTAATCAGAGAGAGTTGGAGAGAGTGATTACATTTTTTTTTAAATTTTAATATGAAATTAAATATTCATGTTTTTTCATTTGAAAAAGTAGCTTTATATCACTGGATTTAACTTTTTTTGTGGAATTTCCGTTTCTTTTTGGTTGGAACTTAATTTTTCAAATGAAAATGTATCTTTTTTAATCGAAAATTGATCTTTTTGTTCAAAAATTCAACAGATTGGTTGAAATAGTTTTCTCTCTTAACTGAAAAATCTTTCTTAGTTAAAAATTCTCAACTCTTGTTGAAAATTATTCATTTTTGTTGTTGAATGCAGCTGTTTTTTAGTTAAAAGTAATATCTTTTTTGGTTTAAATATCTACTATGACATTTTTCGTTGAAAATTCATCTTTTTTCGTTGAAAATTCAACTACTTGGTTGAAAATTAAACCCTTTCGTCAAAGATTTATTTTTTCCGTTAAAGATTCATACTTTTTATTGAAAATTCACCTCTGTAATAAAAAACTTAACTGTTTTGTTAGAAATTCGTTTTTTTGTTGTTGTTGCAAATTGATCTTAAGTATATAAAGATAAAATATTAATCTCGTTTAAATTATTATTCAAATTTATGGACTTTAGGAACAAATTCAAGAAATAATCAATTATGATTTTCGTATTATTTACTCAATTCTTCGATGGTGATAATATATTTAGGAATATCTTATAACATAATTTTCCAAAGCTTTCTAAATTAATCATATTAATGAAATACCTAGAAACTTGTCCTTTCAAGAAATGCCTTATTCTTTAATCAAATTACTTTTACAAATAAACAAACAGTTATTCAATTTTTCGTATGGATAGAAAATTGTATACATATTCCGAGTCGATTTATTCTAAGTACTTGAATAGCTCCGTACTATAAAAAATTATACCTGGAAAAAATATGGAATTGTCAGGGAATACTTGTTCAGGATTTGAGTAAAAATTCTGAAAACATTTTTCATGTGTGTAGGTAATGGGCGGATCAAGTTCCATAAACGGAATGATATACGTAAGGGGTCATCCTCTGGATTATGACACATGGGCTGAAAATGGTAACACAGGCTGGAATTACGAAAATATCTTGCCGTATTTTAAAAAGTCAGAGAATAACAGAAATCAAGATGTAAGTACTAATTCATTAAATTTCTAAAAAATGGTCCCTTCAATTATGAAAATTCTAAAACCTTTAATTCTTCAGTATTGAAATGGATAGAGTTTCTATCCGTCTAAATATTGTTTAATCTTCAAGTTCAAATGGAAGGAAAGAATATATTCACCTTTATCCTTCGTCTATCCGATAAATCATTTTTTATATTTTTCTTCTCAGTCTATACAATAAAAATCTACAATCAGTTTTTCTGACCAAGGCTACCCTCTTGCTTATCTTTTTCATTCCCTATCTTTCCCTCATTGTCATTCTTGTTATATCCCTTCATCTATCTAAAATCTTTCACACAAATCAATCCTTTCCTTTTATTCTTTCAATATAGAATCACTGCTATCAGGGCTGGCGAAACGTGTTGAGCCCGGTAGGGTAGTTTTGCTGGCCGCGAGGGTGATCAGGAGGAGAGGAAAGGTCTTTCAGAAATTTCAAGTGGGTAGTACTACCCACCGAACATAGGGCTTCCGCCGCCCCTGACTGCTATCCTTTTGAATCCCAATACTTCTATCAATCTCTATCCAGCACTTATCTACGTCAATCCTTTATTATCCTCCCGCTTACCTAAGTTACTCAGTTTTTAGTTCAAATAGGGACAGCATAGATTTTCTGTAAAGATTAATGAATTTTCTGCAGAGTTTACAGAATTTTCAGTTACTTTATCAATTCAAGGATATTTTTTGTAACATTCACTGAACTTTTCTGTCAAATTGAAATCTTTAAATTGTAACATCTAATAAAAAAAGATGTTAATTTTTACAGAAATTATCCGTAAATTTGTAAAATTACTGAAAATTCAGTAAACTCTGCAGAAAATTCGGTAAGATTTACAAAAAAGCTCTGCTGTCTCTATTTTAACTGAAAATCCTGCAACTTTAGCAGAATAATTTTTTTCCGTGCAGTCTTTCTATCCAAGTCAATCCGAACGTCGATTCTGTCATATACAAATGGCAATTTTAAAATCCTTCTTTTCCTATCCCTAACTTCTTATCCACGTAAATCCTTGTCTATATCTTCTGCAACATATCTCACCCTTATCCTTATGAATCGCAGTCTGTCTATCCAAGTCTATCCTCCGCACATCCACGACAATCTTTTTCTATCTAGATAGAAAGAATGGAATTGAAAAGAATAAAGGTAATTATTTGTAAATCGCAAAGAAAAGGATTGTTATGCAAACACGGAGACCAGATATGAATAAAATGACCGGGATTCAAAAGTATAGGTATTATTGTAGATAGATGAATAGATGGAAAAAGATTGACCTGGATCGGCAAATGATAGAAAAGTATTGACAGGACAAGAAGGAGGACTTTGGGATGCAGAGACTGGCATTCAAAAGGATAAGTACGATAGCAGACAGGTGGAGAGATAGCAAAGGACTGACGTTCACAATAAAAGTTACTTTTAACTTATAGATAACTAATTTTTCAGATAATAGATGATAATCCAGAGTATCATAACAAAGGAGGATATCTATCAGTCCAGAAATTTCCGCACAAAGATGAAAACTTAGACATTCTAGCAGAAGCATGGCAAGAATATGGACTCAAATATGTGGACATAAATGCTAAGGAGCATATTGGTGTAATGACCCTACAAACTACATCATTTAATGGAAGGCGTGAGAGCACGAACGATGCATTCATACGACCCATTAGACAAAAACGACCTAATCTAATTATTGAAACCGAAGCTTACGTGACACAAATCCTATTTGATTCCGAAGGAAAGAAAGCCATCGGGGTAGAATATACCTCTATGAATTCTGGAAAGAGCCAATCAGTACTTGCTCGTAAAGAAGTGATTATATCAGCAGGTGCTTTTAATTCTCCGAAGCTGCTTATGCTTTCTGGTATAGGTCCAGCTGAGGATCTCAAAAACCGTGGCATTACCGTCATTAAAAATTTACCAGTCGGGCGAAATCTTCACGATCACGTGACATTCTCAGGATTCACAATCAAACTGAACAAAACTTCTACAATTAGAGACTATGAGGAGAAAATGAAAGATGTAGATTTGTACTTAAGAGGAAATAATGGGCCATTATCTACAACAGGGCCATCAGCAAGTTCTGCTTTCATTAAGACAAAATTCGAGGAAAGTTCACAAGCTCCTGATATTCAATATCTTTACATTGGTTTCAGTAAGAAAGATTTACAATCACTTGTTGCATGTTATTATGATGCCATTAGCATTCTTCCTATATTGCTCACACCCAACAGCAGAGGATTCATCATACTTAATGAGACAGACCCGATTTTGGGTTCGCCTACGATTTACCAAAATTTTTTTACAGTCAATCCGGATCGAGAACGTTTATTCGAAGCTATTAGAATATTCCAGAAATTATTTAATACTACATCATTCCAGAAAAACGAATTCAAGCTTGATGATGAACCTCAACCACTTTGCAGGGAGTTAAAATTTAATAGTGATGATTATTGGTATTGTATCTTAAGTGAGTATACAGACACTATATATCATCCAGTTGGCACATGTAAAATGGGTCCGAAAGAAGATCAGGAAGCTGTGGTTGATCCGAGGTTACGAGTTTATGGTTTCGAGAATTTAAGAGTGGTAGATGCTTCAATTATACCAATTATTCCCAGAGGAAATACTAATGCACCAACTATTATGATTGCTGAAAAAGCTAGTGACATGATCAAAGAATATTGGTTGTAAAATTGGCTGATTGATTTTTAATTCGTTGATTAAGGCATGTAAAGCTTGCAAAACAAAAATATAATACAAATCGTTAACGTTTATTTGTTTAAAAAAAGATAATTAACAATAGCTTATTTAAAATGAATAGTGATGGTATATATGTATTAAATGTAGATTGTAAAATATACATTGCAACACATTTATTGTGATTTATAGATACATTTTAAAACACTGTTTAAACTGTATACTAAAAAGCGGAATTTTTACATGATATTTGAACCCCTTTCCGGAATTTTCTTGACCCTTCTCTTGCTCCTCTTTCCATATGGAAATTTATTGATTAAACAGTATCACACAATTTGAATTACAAATACAATGATATTAATCAAGAAATATTGTGAAAAAACACACCCGAGATGAAAAATAAAGTAAATAAGCAAAGTTCTGATGAGAATGTGCCCGCTTATCGGGCCGATTTTTTCACTGTTAATGTTATTTTTTACGAATAAAACAAAAACTACACATCCTATCAAAAAGTGACCCATGAGAAATTTGTAGATCTTTTTTGAATGCACAATTTTAGTCCAGCCGTCATTTGTCGTATCTTGCATAGTTTGACCGTCAAATTGATTTTTTGGATTTTTCATTATTTCTTGTGCAATAAAAATGTGAATTTTCGATTTTTCAAGAAAATTCAAAAAGTTTGGCTGAAAATGTGAATTTTCGTTTTTTCTTTTGGATTTTGAAAATGCTGTAACTCGGAAAATTTTCATTTTATCGAAAAATGTCATAAGAATAAAATATTTGAATTTTCAATTACTATAAGCAGCCGTACATATAATTTCCAAATTTAAAAAAAAACGGTCCAAAAAATGTTCAAAATGCCCTCACTTTTTGAATTTTCATCCAAAATGGCTGGCTAACGAACTTGACCTTTAGTTTAGGAGACGAAAAGAGTATACCAAAGGCCAGTCCAATCGGTCAATTCTTTCGAAAGTTATCGTGTTCACAGACAGACATACAGACAGACAGACACATTCGTAAAAACCTGTTTTTTGGGTTCGGGGGTCTCAAAACGTGGACATTTGACAAAAACCGGG
>CAKNYM010052937.1:2641-16428 GCA_932195095.1 Andricus curvator | reverse complement strand
GTTTGAAAAAGAGTTATATATGGATATATATTAAATTTTCTCCTACTGGAAATATTAAAATAGTCATCATATTAATGGAACTGCAATATTATAATTTTTTGGGAGAGTTTAAAAATGCATTTAGGAATCTTTGATAATGAGGCGTGAAGGGAGACGCCATCAGTTTAATTTTCGAGTTTTCCAACACCTCAAAGTATCTTCAACGATCCCCCCCCCCTCTCCCAATTCTATCATTACATGAAGAAAAATTTTACTTCAGCAGAAATTAATATAAATTGGTATAAAATGAAGAAAAACTCATTTTTTTAAAGCAGGTTGTAGGTTGCTCCATTTCCAGTCAATTTCCAAATTACACTTTGGTTCCGCGGTTATAAAATCTTGTATAAATGTTTTTATATACAGAAACAAAGTTTATTGAAAAATAATCAAACTGCAAAATTTTATATTTTGTTCTTTCCCTATTTCGAATAGTCGACTGGGTTCATGAGACACTGATATTACATATATTACATTATAATATATATTATAAACAAAAAATCCTTCTGACCTATTATATATTACATATCATTCAAAAAAAAAAACCTTTCGACAAATAATATTTTTTTATGAATTACCATATATGGCATTTAATTCACATACACACATATATAAATAGACGATATTTTTACTTACCGCTTTTCGACAAGTATTCATTATACATAAACAATCTGATCGTCGTACGTGTTTGTAGCTATTTAGTAAACAATTCAGCAATACATGAATTAGAAAAATAACGGTTTTTCTGTGCGTTCAAAGTTCTTTAAGTATTTCACGTTGTGACGTCACTAGCAAGATGTCTGTCCACCGAGGGCCAAGCAATAATATCGATTGCATGGGAAGAAACTTTATTTTTTTAATAACATGGAAAAAAGTGATTTTAAACTATAAGTGTATTTGGATAATATTTTTTATTGTTCAAAAGCTATTCGACTAAATAACGAAATCAATTTTTTTTTCGTATCGGTTTTATTATTTAATTAAATAGTTTTTGAACGATTGGAGTGAATGACGCCTGAAACAAAAACCTTGGATACTAATGGGCCCAAGTGGGGAACCACACATAACAATTTTGTGAGGCTCTTCACTTAGGGTGATCGCTAGAGAGATTGATCAGCAACCTGGGTCAGAGCAGTGTTGCGCAACGAACGTGTAATTTACATAAATAACACGAGAATTCTAGATCCATCTAAAATATCTATACCTTAAACCTATATACCCCTCTACCTTATACCTATATACCGATCTACACACTACTATTTTCCAACCGAGCAAGTCAGGCCTACCCCGAAAGGGAAATGGCTTAATGGTATGACATCTTGATTTGCCCTCACCCAACCAGTGCATCAACAGTCTCATTGGCTGTATACGATGCGCTTTCTTGAAGTTATTAAATGTGTAAATAAATTTTTTATAATGAATCATCATTGTAGACTTAATTAAATTGATTTTCAGATCAGAAAATAACGTTTCAGAGTGAAAGATAAATCAATGATTTGATATTACTATTTAAAAATTAATTATTGATTTTAAATTTAAAAAAAAGGAAGACTTTTTTCACCAATGTAAATTCTAAATAACTCATAATATTTGTTTGTACACTCCGCGCTCCCTTATACGACATTCCCCTATACGTCCGCTCCATTATACGACCAGTTGCCGCTCCCCTATACGACGGAAAGGTCGTTCTCCACCATCCCCACTCTTCCGCACAAAGCTCGCGCGGGAAACAAATAGTCTCGCGCGTGAATATGATATAGTCAGCTTTCAGTGACGCAGGATTCAACGCGCATGCGCAAGACCACGTGAGATTGTTGGTATTGCAAGTGGAAGGGTTCCCCTTGCGCCGTCGTATAAGGGAACGTTTTCGGTCCCGAGCTCGTCGTATAAGGGAGCGCGGAGTGTACTTTATAATAATTATATATTGTCAAAAATTGATTTGCATATTTAATCATTTCAAGTAAGCACGCGATCAACGTCCAATGAGACTGCTGGTGCGACACATGCGCAGTGCGGTTGGGGAACCAAATTGCTGCACCCAACCTGAAATACTTTGCATTGCGTCGCGACTCGCGCGTCGATTCGGGGAGTCGCCGGTCAGAATTTAAATTCGACATGGTCCACAAATGTGAAATCGAATGTACAGTCTCGCATAGTCGCGTCGTGTATTTTTCACCGTCGTCGTTAGGCAGTACACGTGTGTTTCTTCCGAAATATGATTTTTCATCCAGTTTTTGTTTGATACCAAGACATTTTTGATTTTGTGTCAAATATATTCAATCTGGCAACGGTAGCCATTCGAACCTCCAAATCACAGTTTCAACGAATTTTTTATCGGCGTCGTATAGTTGGTCGGCAGTGCACCTGTGTTCCTATTCTAGAATATTTCAGTGTTTTTTTTTTCCTACTAAAAAATGTTCGCTTGCGTTAAGTTTACTCAATCGGAATTGAAGTTCGTCATGATCCACAAATGTGAAATCGAATGAATCAGTCTCGCATAGTCGCGTATTTTTCACCATCGTCGTTCGGCAGTGCACGTGTGTTTCTTCCGGAATATGATTTTTCATCCAGTTTTTGTTTGATACTAAAACATTTTTGATTTTGTGTCAAATATATTCAATGTGACAACAGTACCCTTCTAGAAATAATCGATTGGACACGATTCATAACGATTAAGAGTGATCAAAAGTTGAATCGGTTTAAATTGTTGCTAATTGTGTCAATTGTTTCCAATCGGGTTGAATTGAGTAAATGCACTTGCCTGCAGTGCGCCCTCTGTAGTTTTCGTTTGTAACACACATGATGCGCACGTGTTTATAGGTTGGAAATTAAATTTTTAACAATTAAACAACAATTTCAAGTACAAAAAATAGAATGTTTGTTCAGGCGTATACCTAATGAAGAGGCGAAATTATGTGGGTTAACGGTACGTAAAAATTATGCCATCTAACGATGTGACAGTGATATAGTGTCTTTATGAAGTAGGCAGTAGTATTTTGTTTAGCGAGTATATTATTGTAAAACGTTTATTTACTTCTTTTTAAATTCATATTGTTGACATTTTCTTGTTTGAAAGCTTAAAAAACCGCTTGTAAATAATTATTGAAATATCAAAATGCTGTAGTGACAACTTAACCTCTGATTCAGAATTATGGATACCCAATTGAAAACGATTGGAATCATTAGAAAGTAGGATGGCGCCAATATTTTGAAACTCGGACTAAATAAAGTGTAGGTAACTCATTAAATTCTTTTAATTTTCAGTACAAAAACTTATCCAATCTTTTTAAATGCCTTGCAGCATAATAATTTTGAATTTATAAATAAGTTTGATTTGAAATTCTCGAAAATTTCTAGTTTTAAATATTTAAAATACTCAATTTTGAATATTTCAAATAATTTGGTTTGCAATGCCTAATCTTAAAATCTTTGAATTTTAAAGGTTTCAAATTTTTTATTTTATAGTATTAGATTGTTCAGAAGGATTTATGTAATTGAAAAGTTAAATAAATTAACAATAATTGACAGAAATGGACTTGGAGATTTAACTATTTAAAAACTGTTACAGATTAAACTATTTTTAAATTTAAACATTAAAAATTGTAGTATTTACAGGTGAAATAGTTCAAAATTGTATTAAATACATGCAGGAATCATCGCAACAACTGGTTTTCCTTCCCCAAGCACAGACATTTTCAAGGGTGGCGATTCGGCGGACGATTTCAAATTCCCGGTCAAGTTTTTTAATTTTCCCAGATAAAACTAAAAGTAACATATTCATATTTGCCGCAAAACGCTAACATTTATTTTAATTAATGACGTTCATTCTGAACATACTTTAACACAACAAGCAGAACATTGCAAAATAAATGCATTTTTAGAAAATACTTAAATTTTCCACGAAAAATATCAATTTTTTACAAAAAAAAATGAAATAGTTAAACTTTTAGTTGAAAAAATTAATTTTCAAACAAAAAAAACGGATTTTCAACAAAAAAGTTGAATTGTCAACCAAAGTGATGAATTTTCAAATTAAATTATGAATCTTCAACTGAATAGTTAAATTTAAAAAAAAAGTTTCAACTTAAATCATTAATATTTAACTGGAACACTTGAATTTTCAACCAAAAAGATGAATTTTTAAACCAGAAGAATAATTTTCAAATAAAAAGAATTATTTTGTACAAAAAATACAATTTTTTAAGAAAATACATGAATTTTTAACAAAATAGTTGAATTGTTGATTTAAAAAGACAAATTGTAAACCAAATAGTTGAATTTTGAACCAAAAAAAAAAATTTTAACCGAAAATGGAATAGTAACATTTTTGGTAAAAAAAAAATTAATTTTTAACCAAACATAAGAGTTTTCAACTAAAACAATGAATATTCAACTGAAACAGTTGAATTTTCAAACAAAAAATTACTTTTTACTAAAATATATAAATTGTCAACCAAAACTTAAATAATTAAATTTCAATTAAAAAAATTAATGTTTAACCAAAACAAACGAAGTGATGAATTTTCAAATAAAATTGTAAATATTTAACTGAAATAGTTGAATTTTAAACCAGACAGATGAATTTTTTACTGAAATGATGAATCTTTAACTAGAATAATTGAATTTTGGACCAAGAAGATGAATTTCTACCAAAAGACGAATTTCCAACTAAAAAAGATAATTTTTTCTACCAAAAATTGAATAAATAAATGTATAGGCAAAAAAATAAAGTTAAAAAAAAGAGAAGAATTTTTAACTAAAATTATGGAATATTCAACTGGAACAATAGTTACATTTTCATTTGAAAAAAAATGTCAACTAAAAAACATTCAAAGAAAAAGAATAGTTGAATTTTATGCCAAAAAGATGAATTTTCAGTCATAAAGATTATTTTTTTACAAAAAAGTCGAATTTTCCACAAAATACATAAATTTTGAAACAAATAGTTAAATTTTTAAATGCAAAATATCGATTTTCAACGAAATAGTTGAAGTTTCACCAAAAAAAGATGAATTTAAAATTAAAATGATGAATCTTCCAATGTGAGAGTGATAGTGGGACAGAGAGTGACGAATTAACAAGTAAAAATGCTAATATCCGTAGGATATTAGAAGATGAGAAAGAATCTGAATAGCTTTACTCTCAGTTAATTTTAATTGTTCTGTACCTAAAATACTTTAAGTAATTTATTTAATAAATTACACGTTTTTTATACAAAATTATAGACAATGAAATAAATAATTTGATAAAAAAAACTTCACCACATTGGCAAATTTTGTTGATAACAGCACTCTCAGCTCGCGGAAATTATTACCAAACATTTATTTAATTTTTTTCATGAACATATTGCTTAAAATGTGTTGTCTCGAAAAAAAGTAAATAAACGTTTTCAAATAATTCCCGCGAGACGAAAGTGCTGCCATCAAATTGCCACTTCATAATCTCGAAATCTTACTACCGATTGGCCCGATTGGGAACGATTGGGAACAATTCAAACTTTGCAACACTCAATCGTTCCCAATCGTGCACACACGATTAAGAAACACGATTAGAAACAATTCAAATTTCGTTCTATCCTTCTGAATTGTTTTCAATTAATTATTTCTAGAAGGGTAGCCATTCGAACCTCGAAATCACAGTTTCAACGAATTTTATACCGGCGACGTATAGGTCGTCGTAAAATATTTCAGTGTTTTTGTTCCTACTAAAAAATGTTCGCTTGCGCTAAGTTTACTCAATCTTGCAAAGGACATTCTCCGTTGCATATCATAAATACAACTGAAATTTTAAGTCCACATTTCGATCCAGTTAATTATGACCGAAAAAAACTTTTTTACGTTCGGTGTGCACATGGTGCAAGTGGAACTGGAAAATGTTCGGCATTCATTCTGTTCCTCACAAGTAAGTACTCAATTATATTAATAGTCAAAATAGAACATATACAATTATATTAATAGAATTATTGAAATATTACCAATGATTACTAGCAATCAGTGCAGCAATTGTGCGCGTTTTATAAACTAACATAACCTATGTAACATATATAGATACCACGAAGTAGTATAAGGAGACCCCACTCCCGGAAAATTTGGACGCGTGGATTCGGATTTAGTTAGTTTGCATCGCTCGTAGCGCCTCTTGCGGGAGCATGCATACATACATACAGATCTACATACATACAGGCAAACACGTTCGTACAATCTGTGTTTCGTGACAATCATGTATGCGTTTGTTTACACCCGGCCTACACTATTGGCCCCGCCATTGGTAAATTTTGTATTTCAACGCTTTTCTGCAAGGGGCGCTGCGAACGATGCAAACTAACTAAATCCGAATCTATGCGTTCAAATTTTCCGAAGACCGCATGGGAGTGGGGTCTCCTTATACTACTTCGTGATAGATACATAAAGAAAAAGAGTCATCATATATATATTTCACAGTTTGTTTGAAAATTAATTATTTCACTTTTGACCGAATCCATTTCAAATCAGACAGGGCCCTACACTTGAAATTGCAGAATCTCTCGGGGATGAAATATATTGTTTCTCAGAGGAGAGTTATGCGTATTTGAATTTTGTGCTTTGTTTCTCAAAAAACCTGAATTTTTTTCTTTAAACCTCTAAGGTAAAGGTACCTATCTTGTGATACATTTTGAGGGGGTTTTGAGATTTTCATTAATTTTGGAACAATAGCAGAATATATTTTCAAAATGTTTATTTCAATGAATGGGCTGATCTTTTCTGAATGCGAAACGCATATTAAAATTTTAATTTAGTGTAAGCAAAGTTATTAAGGGCATGTGATACTTAAAAAATTATCGATTTTACCAGTGTTAGGTTCCCCCGGCTTTTTTCCTACAATAATAAATATTTTGTCTTAAAAATTTGGGGAATGATAGCGAACATGCTAACGGACGTCCCCGAACTCTGCTTTTGTGGAAAAATTAAAAAAAAATTAATTTTGCTAAATTTGATTAATGTGTGTGTATTTTGAGGTTATGTGTGTCACAATTCTCCCCAGCTTTACTTCCAAACTACACAATATTTTGGGCCAAAAAATTAGGACAAGCAAAAAAACATAGTAACTAATGTCCCGGAACTAACCTTGTTTGTAGGAAATTAAAAAAGTTTATTTCATAAATAATTTGTAAGTGGCGAAAAATTGAAAATTAGTTTGAAAGTTTATGGTAGTTTGTACGCCCTCTATGCCACTAGCTTTTTTTTACAGAAGCTGTAAGGCATGTAAACTTCTTGTAAGGCTCAGTCGGTAAGTAGTTGCCTCAAGAATGAAAATATCAAATCACGTATGAAAGAGGTCACTGACCTTCTTTAAATGCTGAGGTTAACCACACGTTTTGTTTTAGCAGGAAATGTCCTGATTTTTTATTGCTATCTTAATATTACGTTGCGTGAACCTAATTTCATTGCGTGAACCTAAGAAGGGGAGTGCGCGTAACGGTGGGGGACACAGATTTTAATCATCTTTTGCCAGCGAAGAGAGCTGAATTTTTTTGATGAAAAAAGCTCAAATTGTTTGCTTGACTCACATACAAAGCGGTTTACGAGAAAAAATAGTTAAAAGAAATCCGCGCACAATCAATATCGGTCGAGTTGTAAAGTGATCAAGCAAGCACCGATAGAGTAATGGTTTAGGTTCGAGGCTACAGAGTTGGCTGTCATGCGTTCGCGTCCTCGTCTATTTTTAATTTTTTTTTCGTTTTTAATTCTTTTTTTTTTAAATATTTTAACCATAAATATGCATAAATGTTATGAAAACAATAAATATTTTAAGGATAGAAAAATTATTATTTTTGGCACGAAAATTTTTTTATCCATATAAGTTATAATAGACGAAAAACGGAATAGTTAAATTTTTAGTTGAAAAAATAAATGTCCAATATAAAAAAAAAAAAATAATTTTCTACCAAAAAAGAATATTTTTTAACAAAATACATGAATTTTCAACCAAAAAGGTGAATTAGTCACCAAGAAGATTAATTTTCTACCACAAAAGACAAAGTTTCAAGAAAATATAGAAATTTTCAACCAAATAGTTGAATTTTCAAATTATTATTAATAGTTCAATTTTGAGTTAAAAAAATCATTCTAAGAAAATGTTAACAAAATAGTTAAATTTTTAACAAAAAAAAAAAAAAGATTTTTCAACTGAAATGTTGAATCATCAACCAAAAAAATGAATTTGTAGTAAAGCAATTCCACTCGGTAGATTTTTTTCCAAAGAAAGGATAATTAGTGCGCGCGTAGCGCGCACAATGTTCTAGTTGCCTAAAGAAAGCGATGTTACTAAATATCTCTAAAATATCGAACACATTGTTGTCGAAAACCTGATTGTTTGCAACACTGCGTGAATTTAACTTTGAGTGACTGTTTTCAGGTTGTTTATCTTTTAATAACGATTTATGAATATTCTGCACCATCGATTTTGTATATCAGAATTTCCAAATAAATAATTTAACTTCATCATAAAATTTATTTCTAAATATTTATAAACATTATTGTTAGAAGAGAACATTTAAATTGGAAATAATTGCTTAATATTGGGAAATAATTCTGTTCTTAACATTTTGCTACCACACCATAATTTGTGAACTTTTGTACATGTTCAAAGAGATATAAGAAAAATCAAATTATGGGAAAAACTTATTTTGAAGAATTCATAGAAAAATTTACAGGCTTTTTAAAATTTTCGTAAGATTTTGAGACTAACTTTTTTTAAAGATTTCTGGGAAAATTTTAAATGTTTTAATTTTAATTAAAAATAATAATTTTAAGTTTTAACGATTTCAAAATGTGTGGAAAAAGAATATGGAAGACTTCAAGACAATTCTTTAATTTTTTAGGAACTAAAAAAATGTTTAGGTAAACTCAATTTTGTTGAAAATTGGTCTTTTTCGGTTAAAAATTTAACTATTGGTCGAATTTTTCGTTGAAAATTCATATTTTCAGTTTGAAAATTATACTTTTTGAAACATATTTAGGACTTCTAGAAGTTTGGAAGAAATAAACAAATATTTCATAAATTTTCGGAAATGCTTACAAGTTTTAAAATATTTTAAATCTATTCAAAAACCTCTTAAATTCCTGAAAATCTTCTTAGCTGACTCGAATTTTTCTTGAAATTTTGGAAAATCATTCAAAAAGTAAAAAAAAAATGGTGTTAAAATCTTCCAAATTTTTCTAGTAATTTTAAGAAAATTCGTTTATTCACTTGAAACTTTTCAAAATTCTTTAAAAGCTTTTAAAGTTTTTGTTTGAAATCTTTAAAAAATCGGCATTTTCTAAAATGTTTTTAACAGTTTATAATTCTTTTTCATTCTCTTCAAATTTTCTGAATATTTCTTGAATTCACTCGATTTTTGTTTGATTTTTTAATCTTACCAAATTGAAACATTTAGCTTTAAGGTCTTCTACTCTTTTTCGAAATTTAAGGAGATAATTTGAAATGTTTTGAAATATTTTTCAATTTTCTCTTCAAGTTCATTTTTCAAAACAAAAAATCATAAAAAATTTTCCCATAAATCTTAAGAAAATTCTTTTTTTAATCCTTTTCAAATTTTTAAACCATCTAATATTTTTAAATTATTCAAATTGTTCATGAAATGTTTTGAAATGTTTTTAAATATTCTCTTAAAATTAATTTTTTTAAATAAAAAATCATTTCAATTTTTCCTAGGAACCTGAAGAATTTTATTTTATTTTCTTGAAACCTTACAAAATTCCTAAAATATCTTATAAGTTTTTATTATTTTTGAATAGTTTCCAAAGTTCTAAGTGTCTCTTAAACGTACTCAAATTTGTTCTAATTATGTATTATGGCAAACTTTTGCTTTAAAATATTTTACACTCTTTTTCAAAATTTTAGGAAATAATTAAAAATGTTTTGTAAACGTTTTCAATTTTCTTTTAGAATTTATTAAGAAAAAAATAATTTCATATTTTCCCATGAATCTTAAGAATATTTTTTTATTCTCTTGACACCCTGCGAAATTGAGTTTACCCTCGAGTCTACCTAAAATTTTTTTAAATCCTGAAAAATGAAAAGAATTTTCTTTGTCTTCAATATTCTTTTTTAACACATTTTGAAATCATTAACACTTAAAATTATTCTCTTAAAATTATACCTAAACCATTATAATATGGTAGCGAAATATTAAGAACAGAATTATTTCCCAATTTTAAACAATCATTTACAATTGAAATGTTCTCTTCTATCGATAATATTTAGAAACATTTAGAAATAAATGTTATGATGAAGAAAAATTATTTTTTTGGAAATTCCGTTATACAAAATTGATGGTGGAGAAAATTCACAAGTCTTTATTAATAGATAAAGAACCTGAAAACAGTCACTAAAAGTTATATTCACGCAGTGTCGCAATCAATCCGGTTTTCGACGACAATGTGTTTCGAGTTATGTATTTAGCGAGGGATTAACAGCTCTTGAAGTCAGGTGTACACCTTCGCTAAAGTCACTGGCGCGAAGTCACTTGAATTCACATGAAGTCACTGAAATCACTTGAAGTCAGTGTAAACTTCATCGGTCGAGCTGTGAACCCCTCGGTATGTAGTAACATCGCTTTTTTAGGGCAATTAAAAATATTACGCACTCGAGTTAAAAATACCCCCCCCCCCCACACACATAACAAACTGTAACGAAAAAATAACCCCCTCTCCCCTTTTTAATATTAAGTAATATGTAAACGCTCCCTAATTGACTTTACAAGACAATACTGTGTCTGTTCTAAGTTAAACAATTTACTGAATTTAACGTTAAAAATTGAACTACTTCAATTCGAAAGCCTTTGTAGTTAAAGAAATGTAAACGTCTGATTGAAAATAGTATTCCGTCGTGGTGGTGGTAACATAGTAGTCCCGAATAGTTTCAATATTTCAATCTCTTCTGTTCTTCTATATCTATCGTACTCTCCTTCATCCGATCCGGCCCGACCGGAACCGAAGTCGAGCGAGTGCGAAAAGATGGGTGATGAAGGAGCGGCAGAAGAATATGAACATAAAGTTAAAATTTCAATTTTTCAAAGAACTGAAAGAGGCGTGGAGGACCAGGGCTGAGTTTGTTGGCGCGGCACCCTGTTCCCACGGCAGTTAATGAACATTCAACAAAGGAAATATTTGTAAACCAAGATATATCAAGTAAAAGTAATTTTAAAAATAACTTTTCTTGCGCGGAAGAGAAATAAAATAATTGAGGGAAGTTCGTACCCAGGGACACAAATTTGTAAGTTGGTATCCGAAAAAAATGAGAAAAAAAATTTGAAATCGGTTCTGTTTGTTTGTTAGGTTTGAAAATTCCCATCCTCGAAAATTAAAAAAACATTCTATTGTTTCAAAAATTACGTTTTTTTTGTATGTGAAATCCTTGCTATTAAACAGTAACAAACAATTGAGAAATAAATTTTTTGTAATTTAGAATTTTTCTAAAGTATGTAAAAACCATGTTTCTGGATTGAGCTAAATACACACTTTTTTTGGAGAAAGTAGAATATTCGTCGTTTCTTCAGCTTGAATCCAAAAAACATATTACCATTTTGCGTTCATGAAACACAACATTTTCGTGGCGTTTAAAGTCACAAAAAAAATAATAAAAACATAAAAAAACATTGTTTCAATAACAGCTATGTAATGTTTTTTCTAATAGGGTGTTTACTAAATTTTGCTTACGTAATTCCCGGACAATTTCGCATTTTTCCCGCTTATAAATATAAGCTTTCGCTTTCGATACAAGCACGCATACATACATACATATTTTCAGTCGAACAAAAATCATTTTCCACTCAACTGATAAATTTTCAACTAAAATGATGAATTTTAAACAAAAAAGATGAATTTTCAACTAAAATGATGAACTTTTAACTGTTTGAATTTCCGAGTACTGCAAATAGCCGGACATAGAATTTTTAAATCTCAAAAAATAATGTTCTCAAACATTTGGAAAATGCTCTAACTTTTTGAGTTTTCATCCAAAATAGCTGTTTAACAAACTTGTCCTTTTCTTTTAGGTCTTAAAAAAGTGTACCAGAGCTCAATCCAATCTGATCATTTTTTCGAAAGTTATCGTGCCTAGAGACTATACAGACTACAGACATCTTCGTAAATATCGTTCTTTCTGACTCAGGAGGTCTCAAAACGTGGAGATTTGGACTAAGTCAAATTTTACATAGAACCAATACCTTCTCATTAGGATGGGAATGTTAAAAGAAATAATAAAAATAATAATTTTCAACAACAAAAAAACTAATATTCAAAAAAATATTTACACCTTCCAACAAAATTATGAATTTTCAATTAAAATGATGAATCTTTAACTAGAATAATTCATATGTAAAAAAAGATAAATTGCCAAGGAAAAATTGAAGAATTAAATTTTCAAGTTAAAAAATTAATGTTCAACCAAAGTGATGAATTTTCAACTAAAATGATAAATCTTCAACTGGAATAGCTGAATTTTAAACAAAGAAGATGAATTTTCAACTACAATTATGAACTTTTAACTGGAACAGTTGAATTTTCAACCAAAGGGTTAATTTTCACCAAAAGGCACTAAAAAAGACAAATTTTTAACCAAATAGTAGAATTTTGAACTAAAAAAGATAAATTTTGAACAAAAAAGTGAATACTTAAATTTTCAGTTTAAAAAATTAATTTTTTACCAAACTGATGAATTTTTCTGGTTCAAAATTCAACTGCTTGATTGAAAGTGGAACTATTTCGTTAAACATTCATTTTTTTGGTTGATGATTCTTCATTTGAGTTGAAATTTTTTTTTCAAAATATAACTATTTTGCTGACATTTAAAAAAATATTTTTTTTACTGAAAATTTAACTATTCCTTGTTTGGTTGAACATTTATTTTCTTCAGTTGAAAATTCAACTATTTGGTTGAAAATTTATGTATTTTTTGTCGAAACTTTGTAATGGTGACTAATTCACCTTTTGGATGAAATTTCATGTATTTTGCTAAAAATTAAGACATTTAATCTGTTTGGTAGAATATTCATTTGTATGGTTGCAAATTCAACTATTTCGTTAAAAATTCATTTTATTATCTTCAAAACATATTTCTCTAAATGAAAAATAAACTATTCTAGTTTTTTTAATTTATCTTTTTTATTTGAAAATATAAGTAATTTTTAGAAAATTGATGTATTTTGTTAAAAATTTATCTTTTTTCGTCGAAAGTGTGTCTTTTTGTGTTGAAAATTCATTTATTTTGTTAAAAATTGATCTTTTCGGCGCAACATTTTTTTTTTTTGGTTTGAAAATTCGTTCTTTTATTGAAAATTATTTCCTCAACTGAAAATCTAACTATACCATGTTTGTTTGAACATCAATCTTCTTTGGTTGAAAATTCAACTAATTGTTCGAATATTTCTGTATTTTGTTGAAACTTTGTCTTTTGTGTTAGCAGAAATTGTAGAAAAATGTGCGAAAAAATAAAAAGGTGGGGTTTTACAGAAAATCTTTTTTATTTTTTTCTTCAAATTTTTAAAACATGAAAAAATATATATTTTCTGGAAACCGCCACCGTTTTTATTCTTTCAAGTATTTGTGAAAAGCTTATGCTAATAAGGTGTAATAAGGTGTAATAAGGTTTAGCCATGGTTAAACCATTCTTGAAGCCGGGCAAACTTTTATTTTCACATTTTTACATTCTCATCAGAGAAAGTATTATTATTATACCATTAAGCCATTTCCCTTTCGGGGTAGGCGTGA
>CAKNYM010052936.1:892147-908144 GCA_932195095.1 Andricus curvator | reverse complement strand
GGAACATTTTTCATCTTTTTCTCAACATATTACCAGAAGGAATTAAAATGTAATCATAATGCTTCAAGTGTATAATCTGTATACACACATTTTTAACACGTTAACGACAAGATAAAAAGAGAAATATAGTCATAACTATATTTCTCTTCCGTATCCTGCAGTTAAAATATTTAATTTAGCGATGAAGTATGTAAGTCTTGCAGTCCAGAGTGTGACCGTCTTCGCCCATCAGCGTGCGGTTTAGTCGTTCGGTTTCCATAAAAAAAAATACCTCTTGAGTAATGCCATGTGGCAAAATATCATGAATTAAAAGTCCAGCTAATTATTTGAAAGTAAATTAAACAAATAATATGACGAGTAACAACATAAAAATACGCAATTTTAGGCAAAATTTTTGTGAATAATATTTTGCAAATGTTCATCGGAGTATTTAATTAATCAGGACGATATAATTTGGATATTCTGATTTCTCACTATATACCGCTTTCCCCTAAAAATTTAGAACTTTTTACATACAAATTATTCTATAGAGACAAAAAAAGAATCTCAATTTGCTCAAAATTCAACACCAGCAAAAAAGGCCGGAAAAGAAAATTAAGTTCAACATAATATGCTGGAAGAGAAATGTTTGGACCAATCCGTTAAATTGTGTATTAGGCTCCAGGTATACTGAAATACATTCGAATCATACATTTTTTATGTTTTTTGAATCTACTAAGCACAATTCATAGAATATAAGTATATTAATTAATTACAGACTGTGTGATGCAAATCTGAGAAGAATTGCCTGAGATATCCAATACAGCTAGGAAAAGCAGCCTTGATTCGACAAAATATAGCAAATTTTTTCCTGGATCTTTAATTATTCCTCTTATTTTGCGCAACATGAAAAAATTAATTTTTCTTTTCATTTCGAACAAAAATCAATTTTTTCAACATATAGAAGACCACTAATTCACTTAGTAAGGCTTACCATTTGAGTTAGTAAGCCTTAATGAGTCTATTAGATAGCTATTCAAAATTATAGTAGAAATTCTTAACAAAGTAATCGCTAAACGACTGCGCACTATTAAACTCATTTACCTTGTGGAATTTAAATCAATGAATTAAAATGTGTACAATTTGAAATTTAAATAATTAAAGCGTGCTCTACAACACTGCATTGGGTGTATAGCACAAGTGTTAGTGAAGTATAAAGATGTATGGCTTAAGTATAGGAAAAGTATTCCTAAAGTTGATCTAAAGTATCTAAGTATAACTAAAGTATAGCTGAATTTTTGTCAAAGTATGGCTAAAGTATATCTGTAGAGTATAGATCGAATATGTAAAGTATGTTTGAAGCACAGAAAAAGTATGTCGATAGTATAGGAAAATTATAGATAGCCGTATTCGTAATGATCAGAGATAGTGGGATACCAACGAAATAGTTTAAGTTTCAACCAACCAGTTGAATTATATCAATAAAAAAACAATATTCAACAAAAAATGTAATAATTGATATTTCACATCTAAGAGAGATTTCAATTTTATATCAGAAACAGATAATTTAACAAAAAAATGCAAATTTTCAACATAATACTTAAATCCTCAAATAAAAAATATAATTTTCAATCGAACAATTACATTTGCAACCAAAAAAACTTAATTTTCTACCAAAGAAGATGGATTTTGAACAAAATACATAAACTTTTAATTGAGAAGATAATTTCAACCAAAGCAGTCGAACTTTCAACAAAACACAAGTATTTTCGAACAAACAGGTAAACTTTTAAATAAGATGCTTAACTTCATACAAAAAAGCAGATTTTTAAACAAAATACATGAATTTGAACCAAATAATTGAATTCTTAAATAAAAGGATTAATTTTCTACCGAAAATACGAATTTTAAATAAATTACAAAAATCTTCATCCGAAAAGTAAATTTTTTGAACTAAAAAGATTAGTTTTCAACTAAAAGTGGAGTCGATGAGTTTTCAATATTAAAAATAAATTTTTGATAAAAAAAACGGATAGGCTACAAAACAGTTGAATTTCCTATATTTTCTACAAAACATTTGAATTCACTACATTTTCTACACATATGATTAATCTCCAGGGCAAAAAATGAATTTTCTATACAAAGCAGTTGAATCTTCAACTCAAAATTATAAAGTTGCGATCAAAAATAATTTTTAATCACATAGTTAATTTTTCAGTTGAAAAAGATTCATTTTCAACCAAGAAGATTAATATTCTACCAAAAAAACGTACTTTTAACAAAACAATTCAATTTCCAACAAAATAATGAATTTTAGACTAAAGTAATGAATCTTTAACTAAAAATAGATATTTCTAACAAATTAGTTAAACTTTCAAACAAATAGGTGAATTTTTATCAAATTGAGGAATTTACGAGCAGAAAATTGATTATGTTAATCCCCATGGATTACTATAGAAATAAGAGAATTTATGATAAAAAGGGACACGAAACGTAGATTAGCAAGAAGAACCAGGAATAGTAGTATACAAGCGGAATTTGGCAAGCTTCGGAATCTTGTTTAGGCGAAAATTAGGGACTCTCACAACCAATTTAACTTTAACGCAATCAGAAATAAAAACAAAAAAGAAAATATTGTTCATCTTCTCAGGCGCTTGCGTTTAATTCCACCTAAACAGGAATATCCTGATCAAAATTTCTCTGCTAGTGAATTCCTTAATACATTCATGTTGAAACCTAGTGTGACACAACTTCCAAATGCTTGTTCCAATTTACCGCAGCAAACTTTTGTTGAACATGATTTCTTTTTTTCTGATATTACTCTTCAGACTTTTCTCAGGAGTAATAACTTGTAGTTATTTATAACTACAAGAAAACTATCCACCTAGAAACACTACCCGAATCGGGTAGTGTCACGCCTAGCCTGAAAAGGAAATGGCTTAATGGTATACTATAATGCATCTTTACAAAGTGGAATTTTTCCAAATATGTATATGGAAAAAGGCACTAATACAACCGATACCTAAAATCACCAGTCCGACTTCCACTAAAGACTTCTGGCCAATTTCTCTCCTTAATATGATATCAAAGCCACTTGAACGGATGGTGCACAGACAACTAAAAAATTTTCTAGATACTAATAAATTATTAGACCCTATTCAATCGGGCTTCAGAGCCAAACATATTACACTCACAGCGTCCCTAAAAATCACTACTGATGTTAAGCTGGCGATCGATAAAAAAGAGATTACGGTTGTGGTACTTTTTGATTTTTCTAAGGCTTTTGACACAGTGAACCACAGTTTACTTTTACAACAACTCAAATCAATAAAAATGTCCAATTCAGTAATAAAGTGGTTTGCCTCCTATATAAGTACTCGTTTACAAAGTCTAAAGACTAGTAATGCTGATATGTCTGAATGGGTGGAAGTTAAGAGTGGAGTTCCGCAGGGGTCCACACTTGCACCTACGCTTTTTAACTTGTATACCTCTGGTCTTGGAAGTGATCTAAAATTTTGTAAGTATCTTAAATACGCCGATGACTTCAAATTATACCTTTCCGGACCTGCTGCAGAATTGAATAGACTTCTCAGTCAGATCCAAGAGGACATAAATCGGGTGGTGCTTTGGGCTGAAAATAATGGTCTTGCTTTAAATCCAGCTGAAACGAACGCTATTATTATTGGGCCTTCGGCTTTTCCCTCTGTGGATGCACTCGCTCACCTCCCTCCTTCGAGGGTTGGTAATGTTACTATTGTTTTGCAAGAATCGGTCAAGGATTTAGGATACTTGCTCAACCGTACTCTGTCTTGGAAAGACCATGTAATGGCTATTTCTCGGAACACCTACATAATTTTACAGCAATGAAATAAAAACAAAGACTCCTCACCTACCTCAACTAGGATTCTACTAGTTAGGAGTTTAATTCTACCGTTCTTCGATTACGGATGTATTGCTTATGATATAACGGAGGAACTGAATGGAAAGCTAGAACGGGCACTCAATGCATGTATCCGTTCTATATACAATTTACCAAAAAGTGAACACATTACTCTCTATCGGGGGGGAGCTGGGTTTTTGCCCGTGGCTAAAAGAAGACAATTTTTTATGGGCAATTTGCTCTTTACAATATCTGGAAATGAAGCTCCTCAGTATTTACGTGAATATTTTACTTTTGTTGATAAAAATCATCCCAATCATGCCAGACCTCGTGAGAGGAACTTAGCTTTAAAAATACCAAAGCACAGAACATGTAAACTCCAAAGATCATTTATGGTTAGAGGGGCACGTCTGTAGAATAGAATACCACTAATTATCAGGGAAGCGCCTTCTTATTATAATTTTAAAATTGAATTTTTTAAGTATTTATTCAATGATTCAAATAATTTACTTGAAATGACCCATTGGTAATAAATTTAGTATTATGTTGACCTTTCAGTACTAATGTCATTTCTGATTTTTTAAACACATTACGTATAATTACAACACTACTATGTACTTCAACCTATAACATTTTGATTATAACGGCCTATGTTTAATATTAATTAATAGTATTAATTTACTGTTGAATACACATATTCAGTTACTGTGCCACGATCCTAGTTTTAAGAATATTACCATGTATATTTTGTTCCTTAGAGGGCTATTTAGCCCTAGGGACTTTTTCAATAAATTAAAAATTACAAAATACAAGACGCACAGTGGGCTGAATCGGGAATTTACTATTCAATATCACCTACAGCCTACAATTCTCAACCGATTTTCAAATTTTTTATATAGAAGTGATCAACAATAGTTGCATAAGAACGTTCATGGATTGGATTTTTAAATTTTCATCATTCTCTATGTTTTATATAAATAAACAAAGAGCGAAAATTCTCGATGAAAATGAATGTCGAAGTATCTGAAGAATATAAATAATTAGCAGGATATCGAATATAATTGTTTTAAACAAATTATATTAACAAAATGTCAACATCGTGGTAATTTTGCTTGCAAAGTGTATTTGTGAGTTGAAATTGCCTGCTTTTATCGACAGGATCATATTTGATCATGAAAATTTGTGTTCTGGTATACTCTATAAAGAAATGCATAGTTTAGGCATTTACTGGCAGAAACTAGTGTAAGAAAACCATGTAAGAGAGCATAAGAAAATAATTTTCCTGCCCCCCCCCCCCCCTTCTTCGAAAAGACTACGTAATTTCTGCCCTCAATACATAACTACAAAAAAAATCCAATTAATTTAATTTAATTAAATATATATGTGCATCATGATCTTTTTAAATTTTCAATTCAATTTAAATTAAAACCGTAACATGTGTGCAATTTGAAATTTAAATGATTATTGAAGACTATTAAAAAATTGTAAAGCCTAAAAGATTAAAAATGGATTTTTTGAAAGCATTTCAATGTCAAACGAATCAAAATAAACATTGTTTCTAATTATACAATTTCATTTCTAAGTACTGTATTGAAAATGATACCAATTAGAATAATAATTTCCTATAATATATATATATATATATATATATATATATATGAAATGACTCTTAAAAGTGGAGACAGAGGAATTGTCGAGAATTTTATCTTCAAAAAAATTAGCCATTCTTCATTACAATTTATCCATTTTTTGAAAATTGGTATGAAATGATAGTAAGAAAAAATCAAATTGAAAAAAAACATTGTTGAACTTCATGTTTTTTGTTAGTTTTGAAGTTTTCTGTTTAAAAATAATGTCTTATTTTTAAATCACATCATCAGTAATAATACTTCAATTCTGAAAATCATACAAAAACAATTTTATCAGTGATCTGATTTTTGGCTGGACAACTGCCTTAAGGGCATACACCCAACTGTCACGTGCATAATTCTTTAAAAACGACCTTTCTCTTAAACTAACTCCTCGAATGGATTTTTTACGCCAGGCAGACGTTCATCTTTCTTTTCTTTACGTCTCACGGTGAGCCTGGAACAGTTTCAGTAGCGAAGTTTCTTTTTCTCACTGATTTTTTGCAGCAAAAAACTACCGGATTATGTGGAAGTTTTCAACGCACAAAATGAACATTATTTGTTGGGTCCTTTTTTCAAAAATCGTCTTTTTGGAATTTCTATTAGAATGTCTAAAATGAAATGAAATAAAAACTTGTTATTTTATGGAGATGTAATTTAATTCTACCTGCTTATGAACGCTCAGTATCCAGAATTGGCAAATTCTACAAAAATCCTAAAATGTGATTTTTTAAAAAGGTCCACCCTTCCAAATTATTTTCGGTAGATATATTCAGCAAAAAAGCGTTGAGTGAAAAGACTTTCACGTTAAAATTTGTTAAGGCTCACCGTGTTTTTTCAAATTCTATTATTTGGTTTGATAGCTTTGACACCGAACAATATATATTTTGGCCAATGAAATGTCTTTAAAATGCTTTTTTAATCCAGAAATTCAAAGGAACGAGCTTTCCTATTACTTCAGTTTCCATTTGATATATAAAAGCAAACGTTTCAAACCAGCTCTAAAGCTGTAAAACTAAAATCGTTTTTTACTTTTAAATAGTGAAATTATTTTTGGATTTATTCCCAGGTTCAAGTTAAAACAAGTAAAATTCCAAACAATTTCTTACAAAATCTCACGCTCTCTACTATTTAAATCTTAATTAGTTGAATGTAACTAATTATTAGTCAAATATAACCAATTTTTTAATAGAGAGAGTTACGAAAAGCATATAATGGAAAACGAATTAATACTGAATCCAGAAAATATCTTTACAAATACAGACGATACAATATTTTCTGCATCTAAGAAAATTTTTTTTTTCTCAAAAAAATTTACTAGATAACATATCCTACTGTAGCTCAAATTTAAATAAGGTTTTTGACTCATAATAATAAGTGGAATAGTAACTAATTAAAACAGTCATTTTTTGGCTTTTTATTAGACATTTGTAATAAATTCAAATTTAGAGAATATTCAGGGAACTAGAAATATATGAAGGAATAACAAAATGTTGCTGAAAATGCTTAGGCTGATTAAAATAGAAAGTAACCCATGTACAAATTCACATATAAATACAGAATTTTCCACGGACGGAAACCATTTCCAGTCAGGAAGGTTCTACGTTTATTTCACCGTGTATTTTTACCTGAATATCCATGTGGATATTTTTTCTTGGGTATCTAGAACTATACTCAGTGTCGAGTTAAAAAGGTAATAAGAACGAAAAAATGAAATTCAAATCGCTTATATTTAGTCAGCAAGTATGTGTACCGAAAAAATCCGGCTATTTGTACTGATATTTCAAAAGACTTAGCCACGGTCTCACATTTGACCTTACTTTATGCACTTACTAATGTATTATTTCTAGGCCGTTGCAAAAAGAGTTCTGATCCTGAGAAGTATGAAAGGAAAATTGTTTCCGAGCTATTCATGGTTGCATAAGCTACTAAAAGTTCCAACATTTCCTTTTTCTGTTAAGTAAGGAGAAGACCAGTAGGACAAAGACTAAAGAGGTAAGACTACGCTGGTAGTAGGGGACTGCCTGTCGTCACCACGGGGAGTACACAAGGGCCAGACCGTCCGTACGATCTCTTCCTGAAGCAGGTGTGAGTACGAGTCGTGGACTGCCCGTGAAAATGGATATTTACATGTTTTTAAAAGTAAAATTGATTTTTTACCTAACATCATTGAGGAAGGAATCGATGATTGTTGAAGTACTCGTTCATCTGAAAAGAGTCCTTATAGCAGGTTCTAGTTTAGGAGATATTCACATTTTTTTAAATCAGGGTGATAATTATAATTTGTGGGTTTGAGTGGGTGATGATGCTGAAACTATTGACTCTATACTGATATCCTGGAAGCGATTGGAAATGGATATATTTCAATTTTGCGAAAAAATGTAACACGAGCGGTTATGGCACTCGCCAAACTATCTTGCGTTTTTTCTTAAAGTAGTTTTTTAATATTCCACCCTGAAAAATGTCCCGACTGGTAGTTTTTCAGCATAGAGAGTTCGTTTTGGGCGTAAAATTTCGGAAATTTATCTGGCATACACGTAGCTCCATACTAAACATAAGGGCCACTTTTATATAGACGTACACGTATAATGAAACGCGTCGTTGAATAATTATATTGAATAATAAAATCTTTACATTTATTAGTGTAGCGGCTGGTGAATCTTGAACTTTGCGGGTTGTAAGCTACTGGTTCAACTTTTGGATGCAAGAAGACAATAACTCCATTTTTTCTCAACTTCTGAAACCTGCTAAATACAAAATAATGAAAAAGATGAGCTTTCATTATATACTGATTGTTTGAGAACGATGTTCTTCCTTTGACACATCATTATCAAAAATAAACAATCACACAAAATTATTGCATTCGTACGTATTATTTCATGTATTTTAATTATGCACTTGAAATCTTCATTTTATTGAATGCAGGTCGCTATTCCCTGTCAATTTGCACTTGTGACTCGACTTTTCGGCGGAGTATGTATACCATTAAGCCATTTCCCTTTCGGGGTAGGCGTGACACTACCCGATTCGGGTAGTGTTTCTAGGTGGATAACTTGTAGTAAATAACTACAAGTGTGGGCTCACCACACCCACGATGTGCCAACAGCACTCAGTTTTCTCGAATGGTCACCCATCCAAGTACTAACCGCGCCCAACGCTGCTTAACTTCAGTGATCTGACGAGAACTGGTTTTTTCAGCGTGGTATGGCTGTTGACACTGTTGGCAGTACACCAAAAAAATTCTTTGTACCCGGATGCAAGGAATCAAGAACATTTTTCCTAGTTTTAATAATTAGGAATATACACTCAGAAAAACATGTATCGAATAAGTAACCCGTTTCTAACATAATTTGTCTCATTTACCCAAAAATATCTTCAAAATTCAGAACATTATTTTTAACTAAGGAAATATTTTCATGGAAACAAAAAACCGTTACTTTGACTGAGAGCCAATTAATATTCTGCCGTGATTTAAAGAAGTTTCCTTTGAATAAAAGAATCTTTTTTCTGAGTGTACTGTTGGTTTTACAGGAAAAGCATTGTCGGCGAATTGAGTAGCAAATTTCAATAATCCTGTAAAGTGCATCATAAATATTTCGCATTATCCTGCAACGTATAAATGTATTTGTTCCTAATCGCAAAACTTATCATTAAACATTGAACACTCAATTCAATTTATCATTCAAAACATATTTACAGGTTTCTTTGAAAGCGATAACAAACTCTTTGAATCGAAAATTTGTATAAAATTTAAAATTTTCGCCTATCAAAAGTAAGAAAACAACTTATTTGTACAAGTCAGAAAAGTTGAAATTCGAATAGAATATAATTTTAAAATTACCCTGAAAAGTTCGACGTGCGAAAATAAAGTTTTAAACTTTCGGCTAAGCCCGGAGTAAAGAAATATCTTTTATTCAGCAGTTAAGAGAAGTGATATTTGATTTCCTGCGTACCTTCACGCACCTTCATGAAACTCTGTCACGCCTTGCATATCGTTCTCAATCCTGGAATAAAAACCCTTTTTTGACGCAAGTTGAGTAATTATAATGGAGTCAGATTGTAAGTATACAGAAGCGACAGATTGTTTAAGTATAATTGATTTGTTTTCCGGAAATATTAGTTAAAAGAAGAAAAAATATCTCATTGTGATCTATCAAAAATACATTTCGACTTCTAGGGTAAGAGAACTTGTTCTTGGCACTTCAGCCTAATTATTAGCATGCCAAAAACCGAAGTGAATTCATTATATTTTTGATTAATATGTTAATTAATATTAATATTAATATATATTATATTATATTATATTATATTATATTATATTATATTATATTATATTAATTAATATGCACTAAATAATTATTATATGCATTATTTGTCAAGATAATACTCAAATGAAATTAATTGACGCAAAACATAAAACAATGTATTATCTTAAAACTTACAGAAAGGTGCTAACAATACTCAACACTTCATTTTTAAAAAAGCATTTCAGAATAAAGTGAAAAGCTTCTCTTATTAATATTTAACGGAATAATTGTAAAAATAATAATAAGCGAGATAAAGTAACAGGCACACCTATTAAAAATTTCAATGTTTTCAAATTCGATGACAAATATTTAATTTGAATCATGAAGAATAGTTTTTAATTCTAAATAAATGATTGAAATTGAAATGAAACCTGCAATTATCACTTCGTTCGTTATATTTGTGTCTGCAGGCCTCCTTTTGGGCTCAGTTGCAGGTGGCAATGTGCGCTGTGGTGGTTAGTATATTCAACATGATAAAGAATATTAACAATAAGATATTATGCTGTAAAATTCAAAATTTGTATTTTCATTGTTAATTCAGCACTGAAATTTTTTACCGCAAGTTTGCGTTCGAGATATATGAAAATTAAGGGCATGTATGTTTTTGGAATTTTTATCAGAATATCGAAATTGGGAATACTGGTCATCACTGTTAAAAACTTAGCACAACAGTATAATGGAAGAATTTTTTTCAATGAACACAGGTCGTTTCATGGAGATATAATTTTATTCCGAGCCTAAACTGCCGGACATTCCGTACTTTTATTAGCGTTTAACACACGGTCGAGTCTAAACGTACGGACCTGGAAAGGAGGAGGGAGTCTGGCGATGTATTTACTTATGCTAAAGGACTTAAATGATACTTTAGCAACGAGGGTGACCCGTGTATGGACCTCTGTTTCACCGGAATGTTAAAATAAAGGCATAATATAATAGGTTTTTAACAGCAGTTCTACAGGACTTAAATGGACGAGCCCTAGAAGACGATGCTAATAATAATAGTCAAATGTGACAACATTGTTAACAGAGAAGGTTACGGCAAGTATACACGGAAAACCAATTCATATTGAAAATAGAAAATATTGTTACGGATACGGATGATACAATATTTTATTGATCTAAGAAAACATTTCTTGTCTCATAAAAATTCACTGGATTGAAGAAACTTGATTTTCTAATTTAAGTACATTTTCTGAAGACAAGACAAGTTTTCTTGATTCAATGCTAATTTCTTCTGCATATTTGAAAATAATTCGACTGATTCAATAGCTCAGTAATACATCTTACTGCAAGTTACATTTAATTGAACTTCAACTAATAATAATGATTTAAACATTAACTAATTCAACAAGAAGTGACTTGACTTTTTGCATTTCTGTTAGTAATTCTGAATTATCTCATATTTAGAGAGTATTAAGATAACTAAAAATACATAAAAGAATAACAAAATGTTGGTGAGAATGCTTAGGCCGATTAAAATAAAAGTAAAACACATACGAATTCTTGTATAAATATACGAACAATTTTATGTTATTATTATCAACATTATTATGACATTATTGTCAACATGGGGTTTTAAATTTTCACAGACGGAATCCAGTTCAAATCAGGTAGGTTCTACACCTGGAATTGCAGAATCTCTGGCGACAAAATATGTTGTTTTCTAGAGGAAAATTACATTAGATGTTAAAGTAAATTGTTCAAACAATTTATTATTTTTTACAATTTTCTCTTAGAATAAAGTTCGAAAGACAATTTTTTTCTTCAAATTTTTCAACATGTTTTCAACTTTTTAAATACAGCGTGTTAATAAATAATTAAATTTACCAAAAATGAATTTTTAAACAATTCATTATTATTTATAACAATATTCTCTTAGGGAAATGCTAGTAAGTCGCAGCTTTTTCTAAAGGTTTCACTTTTTGAGAATGAAAGTGAGGAAATAATCAGTTTAAGTTAATAAAAGTAAGTGTTCAAATAATTTATTATTATTTTTAATAATATTCTTCTTGAATAATGCTACAAAGTTACGGTTTTTTCTGAAATATTCAACTTCTTGGCAACGTTTTACTAAGTGCATGGTAATAATTCATGGAATTTAACAAACGTAATGGTTTAACCTATTTCTTATTTGTTTTAACTATCTTCTCTTATAATACCGTTAGATAAATGCGGTTTTTCAGAAATTTTTAACTTTTCTTTCACTTTTTACTTAGCGACATGATAATTATTTCTAGTTAACAAACATAATTGTTTGAACAATTGGTTATTGTTCAAATACAATATCTAGTTTCTTTATGTGCATAGTTTCTCGTAGTTTTCTTCCCTTAAGATCATTCACCCCTCAAGAATTCCAAACACCCAGTGTCGATTCATCGCCTGAAACTCGAAATTTACGTTTACAGTGTGCATTGATATAAAATAATAGAGAAGACGAGCTTTCAAGGAAGATCTAAAAGTTTGTCTTATGTGTACAGCGATTAAGTATGTTGTACTTTTTTTGAGACAACATTATAAACAATAAAGAATCATAGAAAATTAATACATTCGTACTTATTATTACTTGTATGTAATTATGCACTGTGAATATCTGGACTGAATTCAAATAAAAAATATGAAGTATGTTAATTTAGGCTGAGTTTTAAAGCAAGAAGTCAGCTATCCAATTTTTTGAACCTTAGTTAAATTTACGAAGTGTCTTGTCGTCCTGAAATTTGGGATGAGTGGTTAAATATTTTTCACAAGTTTAGCTGGTCGCTTCGAAATTTAGGGACGACTAGTCCATCCCCTTTCCCAAATTCCGCAATTTTTCAAGATGACTAGACGCAGCCTTCACTTAACCTTATTGATAATAATTAGAGATAATAAGATTATTTCTATGCCATCTGAGTTTTCTATAGTTTATATTTATTTATTTACGTGACAGAAAAAAATCATACATATATGTTTTTTTTGCTGAGTACCGTAAGACAAGACGAGTGGAACATTTTTTAGGTTTTTCTCAATATATTACCAGAAGGAATTAAAATTTAATCATAATGCTTTAAGTGTATGGCTCTTTATACCCACATTTTTAACACGTTAACTTTAAGATAAAAAAATAAATATATTCATAACTATATTTCTCTTCCGTATCCTGCAGTTTAAATATGTAATTTAGCGATAAAGTGTGTGAATTTTCTTTACAATTTATTTTTTCCTTCTGGATGAAGAGCTATATATAAAGAGAAAAGAATATCATTCTGATAAGTTTCAAATGATTTAACGTTAATTTCAGTAAGTTCAAAAATTCATCACGAGCAAAAGAGGCCGGAAAAGAAAATTAAGTTCAGCATAATATGTTGCAAGAGAAATGTTTGGACCAATCGGTTGAATTGTGTATTAGGCTCCGGGTCTACTGAAATACATTCGAATCTTACATTTTCCATGTTTTTTGAATCTACTAAGCACAATTCATGAAATGTAAGTATATTAATTAATTCTAAACTGTGTGATGCAAGTCTGAGAAGAATTGGCTGAGATATCCAATACAGGTAGGAAAAGCAGCCTTCATTCGACAGAATATAGCGATTTTTTTCCTGGATTCAAGCGATTCACTATCAGCAAATTAGTAACCCTTCATACATTTTTAATGCGGCGTTCCTAATCTATATTTAAACTCTCATTGGATTATATAAAATGTACAAAAACTATGTAGCCCTCTCTTTAATCATTGGATTTATTTTGCGCAAAATGAAAAAATTAATTTTCCTTTTCATTTCGAGCAAAAATCAATTTTTTCAACATAAAGAGGACTACTAATTCACTTAGTAAGGCTTCCTTTTTGAGTGAGTAAGCTTTACTGAGTATATCAGATTGCTATGCAAAATTATTGTAGAAATTCTTACCAAAGTAATTGCTAAACGACAGCGCACTATTACACTCATTTACCTTGTGGAATTTCAATCAATGTCTTAAAATGTGAACATTATAAAATTTAAATAATTAAAGCGTGCTCTACAACACTGCATTAAACAGCACTTGCCATAAGATAACCCTTACAAATGTGAATGTGAATGTAGATACAAAATGATCCTTATGGCAAAAGGCGTATAATGCACTGTTGTAGAGTACGCTTTATTAATAATTATTACACGGGGGAAAAAAATTTGCTATGATATTGATCTAGGAAAACATCTGTTGTTTGTCTGAGTGATATAAATTTATAATAATAATATAGGTATTTTGTTTGACATACTTCAGACCAAATAAAAGGAGATTAGTTGTTGAATCCTTTATTGCACACTTTCGGTAGCCAACGTTTCGAAAACATATGTTTTCCTCATCAGGACAAGAAAAATTTGGAGTTCATCAACATCTTAAAATTTTTTTTTCTATAGATTCCTATTCCTCTTCTTTATTGCTATGTAAATATATAAATTAATTTTAGTTTTAATTAATATTATTTCAGTAAAATTTTTTTTGTTGAGGTTATAAAATTTTAATTGAAATATTTACCTTAAAAATCTTCATTTTCCAGTTAAATGTTGTTAAAAATTATTAATTACTTTAAATTGTTTTATGTATTCTAAATTCCATGCTTACAACAATAATAATTTAGTAAATTTAGTTAAAATTATATCAGAGACATAACAATCGTTATGCTCCATTTTTGCGAAGAGAAATTGAGAAAAAGAGAGGAAGAGAAATCTTAACAAAGACGGAAAATTAGCAATGACGTATCATCAATTTATATCATAAGGTGCTATAGTTTCTAAATAAATCTAATTACTATATTGAATTGAAGGAGTTAGGAAATTAAACATTATTAACAAATTTTTATATTGTTTTGAAATTTAAAATATTATTATTCATGATTAATGTATATACCAATAATGTAAAAGAAAAAGAAAAAAAAATTTCTTTCTTTTTTTCTTATATAATAGAAAAATTCATCAATTTGGAATTTTAAAAATTCAAATAATTTTTTTATTAAATTAGAGAATCAATAATTATATTATATATTGGACTATAATTATTAAGATCTGAAATTATATTCAAACAATTATTGCTGTTTTTCTTTATAAAAAACATTTCTGCTATTAATCTTTTAAATTCATTAGGTTCATGATGTAAAACTATAACATTATCCTAATCAATCAAATGTCCAGTTTCATCCTGATGTTGTGCTATGACTTTACGGTTTTTAGGATTTTGTCTAAAATTATCATGATGTTCTTTTATTTTGGTAGCAAGTAATCTACATTCTTTTACAGATGTAAAAAAGTTCATCAATTTAAACAAGAGAATTAATAATTTAAAAACTAGAGAGTCATTTCTTGTCAATTGTAGGTTTCAAAATTTATTACCAAAGAATATTACTAATGCTACTAGTAATGTTAGAAATGTACAATTTTTTAGGCACGAAGCAAAAAACCATGTTAATTTCATGTTAGAATCTTTACAACGTCGATTGCTTAATGATGAAATCAAAGAGTTAAATATCCATTTAGAATATTTAAAACAAAATTTTAATAATATCAAAATAAATTTAAGAAATTCATTACCTACTAATATATATACAAACATTTTAGAAATGCAATTAAATACCTCAAAAAATAATTTAGAAGATAAACAAAGATTAGAAAAAAACTAAAAAATTAAAAAATTAAAAGTAAAGTTCAAGTACCTATCATTATAAATAAACATAAAGACAACTGTGATTTAGTAATGTTGATATTCCAGACAAAGTTAACGACATTTTAAGGTTAGGAAATAAATTTAGTTCTTCATTTTTAACAAACAAAAGCAAAATAATTTTGGATATTGTTAAAGATATAGAGTCAAATATTGGTTTAATTGAAAATATTGAATATAGAGATTTATTAAGACACAGAATAATTAATACAGCACATAATTTTTTACAGAATAATAAAGTTACACATGTTGATAGAGTCTTAGCACAAAACATTAATAAATCACAAACATTTATCAAAACTAACAAACAATGACTAATAACTCATGCAGATAAAAGTAACATTACAGTAATACTTAAAAAGGAATCTTATAATAAAAAAATGCAAGAATTATTAAATGATACTACAACTTATGAAAAATTAAATGTAAACCCTGAAAAAGAATTAAAAAATAAAACATTTAAATTGTTAAATTCTTGGCGAATTAATGGATATTTAGGTGAAGAATTATTACGCAAAGATATTTTA
>CAKNYM010052936.1:867151-879367 GCA_932195095.1 Andricus curvator | reverse complement strand
GGTCGCTATTCCCTGTCAATTTGCACTTGTGACTCTACTCTTCGGCGGAGTACACCGATAAAATTCTTTGTAACCGGATACAAGGAATCAAGAACATTTTTCCTAGTTTTAATAATTAGGAATATGCGCTTAGAAAAACATTTCTCGAATTGAGGAAACCGCTTTTAACATAATTTGTTTCATTTACCCTAAAATTAATTTCAAAATTAAGAAAATTTTTTTTTACCTAAGGAAACATTTTCATTGAAACAAAAAACCATTACTTTGGCTGAGAGCCAATTAATATTCCTCTGTGATTTAAAGAAATTTTCTTGGAATGAAAGAATCCCTTTCCGAAGTGTACTGTTGGTTTTACAGCAAAAGCATTGTTGGCGAATTGAGTGGCAAATTTCAATAATCTTGTAGAGTCCATTATAAATATTTCTTATTACGTGCGAAAATAAAGTCTAAACCTTCGGCTAAAAACGGAGTAAAGAAATATTTTCATTCAGCAGTTAAGATTAGTGATATTTGATTTCCTGCGTACCTTCATGCACCTTCATGAAACTCTGTCACGCCTTGCATATCGTTCCCAATTCTGGAATAAAAACCCTTTTTTGACGCAAATTGAGTAAGTATAATGGATTCAGATTGTAAGTATACAGAAGCGACAAATTGTTAAAGTTTAATTGATTTGTTTTCCTGAAATATTATTCAAAAGTAGAAAAAAATGAAATCTCATTGTGATCCATCAAAAATAAATTTCGACTACTAGGGTAAGAGCCCTAATGTTTTTGACACTTCAGCCTAATTATTAGCATGCCAAAAACCGAAGTTAATTTATTATATTTTTGATTACTATTTTATTGCCCTGAATAACTATTATATGCATTACTTGTCAAGATAATAGTACAATTAAATTGATTGTAGCAAAACATAAAACAATTTATTATCTTAAAACTTACAGAAAGGTGCTAACAATACTCAACACTTCATTTTAAAAAAGCATTCCAGAATAACATAAAAGCCTTTTTTGATTAATATTTAACAAAATAATTGTAAAAAAAGTAGTAAGCGAGATAAAGTAATAGACACACTTATTCAAAATTTCAATGTTTTCAAATTCGATGACCAATATTTAATTTAAATAATTAAAAATAGTTTTTAATTCTAAATAAATGATTGAAATTGAAATGAAACCTGCAATTTTCACTTTCATTGTTAAATTTGTGTCTGCAGACTTCCTTTTGGGCTCAGTTACAGGAGGCAATGTTCGTTGTGGTGTTTAGTATATTCAACATGATAAAGAATATGAACAATAAGATATTATGCTGTAAAATTCAAAATTTGTATTTCCGTTGTTAATTCGGCACTGAAATTTTTGACCGCAAGTTTGCGTTCGAGATATATGAAAATTAAGGGCATGTATGTTTTTGGAATTTTCATCAGAATTTCGAAATTGGGAATACTGGTCGTCACTCTTGAAAACTTAGCACAATAGTATAATGGAATAATTTTTTTCAATGAACACAGGTCGTTTTATGGAGATATAATTTTATTCCGAGCCTAAACTGCCGGACATGCCGTACTTTTATTAGCATTTAAGTCGTATTTAAAGTCGTGTTTGTAAGTTTTATTCAGAATTGTCAGTTTTAGATGAATCACGTTGAAACTCAATATTTCTCTTTACAAGTAGCCATAGAATATTCATTTAAAATTACGTTTTAAATATGACCCCATAAATCTGTTTTATAGGGTCCCAGAAAAACCCCATAAGTGAAAAATTGGGGTTTGCGAGTTTTTGGCGCTAATTATGATTTTTTTGCAGTTCTTAATTACAAATTGTCTGTTATATATAAGGTTTCACTTTCAATCAAGTTAGAAAGTCAAGGTTTTTGTACACATTTTTCAACATGTTTCCAACTTTTTAATTACAGCGAGTCAATAAATAATTAAATTTACCAGAAATAAATGTTTCAGCAATTTATTAATATTTATAACAATATTATCTTTGGAAGATGCTGGCAAGTTGCAGCTTTTTCTAAAATGTACACCTTTTGTCAATGAAAGTGAGGAAATAATGTATTTAAGTTAACAAAAGTAAGTGTTCAAACACTTTCTTATTATTTTCAATAATATTCTCCTTGAATGATGCTCTGAAATTACGGTTTTTTCTGAAATATTCAACTTTTTGTAATGTTTTACTAAGTGCATAGTAATAATTGATGGAATTTAAAAAACGTAAATGTTGAACACAATGATTATTGTTTTTGACTATCTTCTCTGATAATAATGTTAGATAAATGCGGTTTCCTCAGAAATTTTCAACTTTTTGTCCACTTCCCACTCAGTGATATGATAATTATTGAAAGATAACAAACATAATTGTTTGAACGATTTATTATTGTTTTTAATTATCTTCTCTTAAAATAGGGCTAGAAAGTTGCAGGTTTTTCTAAAACTTTCAGCTTTTCTATGAGTTTTTGTTAGGGGCAAATCATAAATATTATTATTAATATTAATTTGAATAAAAAGACTCTCAGTATCTACATTAAGCTAATTCACATTGGATATGATGCACATAGAAAATTTGAAGGATATTTCAAGAATCTGTTTTATTTGACAAATATATACTTGAAAAAAATAAATAGATTCTTTGAAGAAAGGATTTTCTCAAATCCATATTTACTATTTGTTTTTAACTGAAAAGCCAAAGCAAAGTTAAAAATGTCAGACAAGAACGCAACTTTCCTGTAAAAAAATGTTGCATATCAGAAATTTCTGCTTCATCTATTATTTAACATAATATGAAAAGTTCTTGTGAAACATGTAATATATTTTTTTAATTCGTACATTTCATCTATAAACTACAAGAATGCACAATATTATTTTTCGTACATTTTTTCAATATTTCAATTTTTGCAAAATCTTGTATTCTGTTGTAAACAGTTGTAATTTTTCATCCAGATTTACGTAAAATTAAAAAAAAAGTATGACGTTAAAAGCCCAAATTAAAAAGAAAAGATAAAATACCTTATAGTTTTCTGTCACGCCTTGTGGGTATTTACGACAATGTGAACACAAAATTATTAATAAAAGTTATGCAAATTTTCGAATTGTATAAATTTGTTCCTTATTGTTCTTTTTTTTTTGTTGACAAATTATCTTTTTGTATTTAACTGTTGAATTTTTTTCAAGTTTGAACAAAAAATTACTGTTTAAAGCCATTTAAATGAGTGTGCATGAGAAGCGTCATTTTTTCACACCGAGAACCTTTGAATATTATTCAAAATCAAATAAATAATCATTTACCCACGTTTCAGAGAAAATTCGGTGCCTTTGCCTCCATTCTTTCTATTTTTCTGAGATCTACATTATTAGACCATTGAGCCATTTCCCTTTCGGGAAAAGCATGACTCGCTTGGTGATGAAAGAGGTAATGTGTGGTAGGGGGTATAGATTTTATTTTTTTATTTTTTTTAGAGTGATCTAGAATTGTCGTGTTATTTATTTGAATAACACGTTCGTTCCACAACACTGCTCCGACCCAGGTTGCTTATCAATCTCTCTAGCGATCACCGCGAATCAAGAGCCTCACAAGATCGTCATGTGAGGTTGCCCACTCGCGCCCATTAGTATTCAAGGCCTTTTGTTTCAGGCATCATCGAGGGCGTCATTCACTCTACTAACACTTTTTTTATTAACTATTTGTCGCGACACTTTTCTGTCCTGGCATACTTCGCTAGCTTCCTTCACGTCCATGCATTTTTTCATACCAGCTCTCGTGTTTCTATGGCTTCTTATGTCTCATCGGATTGAGGTATCATTCACACATTCTGACCATTCTTTCCGCCGACTGCCTCTTGGCATATTGCGATTTACTTTACCTTTATACACTTGTTCCGTTAGTCGTTCATCTTTCATTCTTTCAACATGTGCGAACCATCTTAACTGATTTCTTCCCCATATGTCAACTATTGTCTTTTTTGCACCGCATTCTTTAAGGATTATTTCGTTTCTCACTTTGTCCATCAGTGTTTTCCCGCATGTTTGGCGTAGGAAATTCATGTCAATCGCGATAATTTTGCTCTTGTCCTTTTCTTGACAGGTCCATGTCTCGCTACCGTATAGTACAGTCGGTACAAATATAGAATTATGTATGGCCATTCTAGCTTTTTTTGAAATATTTTTATTTCTGAGAATGCACCCTGCTCTACCGATAACCTTCTTACCCTCATTTATGCGCCTATCTAACTCCCCATCTATTTTTCCGTCGCTAGTGAATAGGCTAACCAGATATACGTACTTGGCAACTTGTTCTAATCTCTCATCATTTAGGACAATGTTGCACATTGTTTTCTCACTTTTTCCTTCGAACACCATGATTTTTGTTTTATTTAAGTTAATTTTGAGGTCCATGTTCTTCATGCTTGTATTAAGTTTATTCAAGATTCTTTGCAAGTCCTTGATTGATTCTGCTATAAGAACCTTGTCATCTGCAAAAGCTAACCCACGTACCTTCACTTTTTCGAGATCTACACCTTCTTCGCCGAAGAGGGCCATTCTTAGACAATCCATCATAAATATGATGAATAGCCATGATGACATAAAACATCCTTGTTTCAGAGATTATAAGATTAATTATATGACATCTGAGTTTTGTATAGATTATATTTATTTATTCACGTGAAAGGGAAAAATTATATATATATATATATATATATATATATATATATATACACATATATATGTTTTTTTGCTAAGTACCGTAAGATAAGACGAGTGGTACATTTTTTAGGTTTTTCTCCACATATTACCAGAAGGAATTAAAATTTGATCATAATGCTTTAAGTGTATAATCTGTACACGCACATTTTTAACACGTTAATGACAAGATAAGGAGAGAAATATAGTCATAACTATATTTCTTTTCCGCATCCTGCAGTTTAAATATTTAATTTAGCGATGAAGTATGTAAGTCTTGCAGTCCAGAGTGTGACCGTCTTCGCCCATCAGCGTGCGGTTTAGTCCTCCGGATTCCATAAAAAGGCGAAGATACCTTTCCAGTAATGCCAAGTGGCAAAATATCATGAACTAAAAGTCTATATAATTATTTAAAAGTAAATTAAACCATGAATGTGACGAGTAACAGCATAAAAATACGCAATATTAGGCAACATTTTCGTGAATAATATTTTGCAACTGTTCATCGGAGTGTTTAATTAATCAGGGCGATATAATTTGGATATTCTAATTTCTCACTATATTCCGCTTTTCCCTACAAATCATTAACTTTTTACATCCAAATTATTCTATACAGACAAAAAGAAGCATCTCAGTTTGCTTAAAATTTTAGATAATTTTGTTAAGACGATGTACAGAATGGTAGATGACATAAATATCAAAAAAGGGCAACTAAAGTTTGGCAACTGGTCTATACTCGACTGAACCAATAAAGAGAAAATTTCAGCCTCTTATCGATATTATTGTTACCAATATTTAGCCACGAAACTGGAGCAAATAGACTTTAAAATAAAATCTTACATTTATGTTATGGAAAACAATCAAAAATCTTTCGGATTTTTATGTAGAAAAAAGAAATCGAATTACAAAATATAAAATTATAAGTGGTCCAGTTTCCCAATTTTGTACCAGTCAGCCTTGTTTCACTGTACTGATTACATTTTAATGATTCTCTTCTGAGAAATCTCTTGCCGAGTTCAGAATTTTCTTTACAATTAATTTTTTCCTTCTGGATCAAGAGGTATATATTAAGAGAAAAGAATATCATGCTGATAAGTTTCAAATCATTCAACGTTGATTGCAATAAGTTTAAAAATTCATCACCAGCAAAAAAGGCCGGAAAAGAAAATTGAGTTCAGCATAATATGTTGGAAAAGAAATGTTTGGACCAATCGGTTAAATTGTTTATTAGGCTCCAAGTCTACTGAAATACATTCGAATCATAAATTTTTTATGTTTTTTGAATCTACTATGCACGATTCATGAAATGTGAGTATATTAATTAATTCGAAACGGTGTGATGCAAATCTGAGAAGAATTGGCTGAGATATCCAATACAGGTAGGAAAAGCAGCCTTTATTCGCCAAAATATAGCGATTTTTTTCTTGTATTCAAGCGACTCACTATCAGCGAATTAGTAACCCTTTATACATTTATGAAGCGGCGTTCCTAATATAAATTTCAACTCTTATAGGATTATAGAATATCTACAAAAGCTATGTAGGCCTCTCTTTAATCATTCCTTCTATTTTGCGCAACATGAAAAAATTAATTTTTCTTTTCATTCCGAGCAAAAATCAATTTTTTCAACATAAAGAGGACTACTAATTCACTTAGTAGGGCTTACCTTTTGAGTTAGTTAGCCTTACTGAGTATATCAGATTGCTATTCAAAATTACAGTAGAAATTCTTACCAAAGTAATTACTAAACGACTGCGCACTATTAAACTCATTTACCTCGTGGAATTCAAATCAATATCTTGAAATGTGTACAAATTAAAATTTGAATAATTAAAGCGTGCTTTACAACACTGCATTAAACAATACTTGCCATAAGATAACCCTTACAAATGTGAATGTGAATTTAGGTACAAAATGATCCTTATGACAAAAGGCGTATAATGCACTTTTGTAGAGTACGCTTTAATGATAATTATTGCCCGGATAAAAAATTTTTTGCTATGATATTGATCTAGGAAAACATCTGAGAAATCATGTGGAAGTCATATCTCAGACAGTATAGTTCCCATACTTTGTGTATATTTAAATAAAGTATAGTGGCTGTATAGCACAAGTGTCAGTAAAGTATGAAGATGTATGGCTGAAGTATAGAGAAAGTATTCCTAAAGTTTATCTAAAGTATTTAAGTATAACTAAAGTATAGTTGAATTTTTGTCAAAGTATAGCTACAGTATATCTGTAGAGTATAGCTCGAATGTAAAGTTTGTTTCAAGCATAGAAAAAGTATGTCGATAGTATTGGAAAATTATAGATAGCCGTATTCTTAACTATGAGAGATAGTGGGATACCAACAAAATAGTTTAATTTTAACCAAACAGTTGAATTATATCAATAAAAAACCGCATTTTTAACAGAAAATGTAATAGTTGATATTTCACAACTAAGAGAGATTTCACTTTTATATCAGAAACAGATAATTTAACCAAAAAATATAAATTTTCAACATAATACTTGAATCCTCAAATAAAAATTTAATTTTCAATTGAACAGTAACATTTTTAAACAAAAAAATTGATTTTCTACCAAAAAAGATAGATTTTAAACACAATACATAAACTTGCAAATAAGAAGATAATTTAAACCAAAGAAGTCGCACTTTCAACAAAAAACAAGAATTTTCAAACAAACAGGTGCACTTTTGAAAAAGATGGTTAATTTCACACAAGAAAGCAGTTTTTTAAACAAAATGCATGAATTTTTAACCAAACAATTGAATTCTTAATTAAAAGGATTAATTTTCTACCGAAAATACGAAGTTTAAATAAATTACAACAATCTTCATCCGAAATGTAAATTTTTTGAACTAAAAAGATTAATTTTCAATCAAAAATGAAGTCGGTAAATTTTAAAAATTAAAAATGAATTTTCGATAAGAAAAACGAATAGGCTACAAAACAGTTGAATTAAAAAATATGATTAATTTTCAAGGCAAAAAAATGAATTTTCTATACAAAGCAGTTGAATCTTCAACTCAAAATTATGAAGTTGTAAAAAAAGTTAATTGCTAATCAGATAGTTGATTTTTCAGTTGAAAAAGATTAATTTTCGACCTAAAGAAGGAAGTTTCAATGTAGTAGTTCAATTTTCAATCAAAGAGATGAGTTTTCTACATTTTTTAAAAAGTAATTCAACTCTTAACCCAGAAGCTGAATCATTAACGTGGAACAAAAAATTTGTATCAAAGATTATAATAATTGTTATCTTAACGAAACAAATTTAGTTTAAATCAACAATATAATTAAAGTTAACATTTTACTTAACAATTTTACTTTAACAATACTTGAATCATCAACTAAAACGGATTAATTTTAAACCAAGCAGTTTAATTCTTAACTAAAATAATAATTTTATACTGAAAGAGGGCGAACTTTGAACCAAATAAAGCAATTTTTAACAAAATAGTTACATTTTCAACCAAGATGATTAATATTTTACCAAAACAACGTACTTTTAACAAAATAATTCCATTCCCAACCTAATAAATGAATTTTTTACGAAAATGATGAATCTTCAACTAAAAGAAGATATTTCTAACAAGTAAGTTAAACTTTTGAACAAATAGTAGAATTTTTATCAAATTGCGGAATTTCCGAGCAGAAAATACAAGACTCACAGTGGGCTGAATCGGGAATTTACTATTCAATATCACCTACAGCCTACAATTCTTAACCGATTTTCAAATTTTTTATTAAGAAGTGATCAGCAATAGTTGCATAAGAACGTTTATGGATTGGATTTTTTAATTTCCATCATTTTCAATTTTTTATATGAATAAACAAAGAGCGAAAATGAGACATTTTTTAATTATAATTTTTTATCTTTGAATAAATAACTTAATCAATCCCATTCTCGATGGAAATGAATGTCGAAGTATCTAAATAATATAAATAATCAGGAGGGTATCGAATATAATTGTTATAAACAAATTATATTAACAAAATGTCCACATCGTGGTAATTTTGCTTGCAAAGCGTATTTGTGAGTTGAAATTGCCTGCTTCCATCAACAGGATCATACTTGATAAAGAAAATTTTGTTTCTGGTATAATTTGTTTATTTTAGAAACAAATTATATAAACAAATGCATAGTATAGGCATTTATTGGCAGAAACTAGTCCTTTTTTTTCTTCGTACCTTCAAATTATATTAGTGGTAATATGTTGTGATAAGTATTGGTCATTCGATATTATTTGTTAATTTTATAAACAAATTGTATAAACAAATGCATAGTTTGACCATTTATGGATAGAAAGTAAACGTTTTTCTTTCTTATCGCCTTAAAAGTATATTAGTAGTGATGTTTAATTATGAGGATTTGTCATTCGATATTATTTGTTTATTTTATAAACAAATAAATAGTTCAGCCATTTGCAGACAGAAAGTAATCTTTTTCTATTACTTTCTTCAAATGATATCACTGGAAATGTTGTGTGATGTGTTAGATGGATTATGAAATTATTGAAATGATTGACAAGCACAACTTGGAAGCTTATTCTTCTAAAACATCACAAAACGTTTCCATTGATATAATTTGAAGTAAATAATGAAAAAAGATTACTTTCTGTCTACAAATAGCTGAACTATGCATTTGTGTATGAAATAAACAAATAATATCGAATGACAAATCCTCATCATTAAACATCGCTACTAATTTAATTTGAAGGCGATAAAAAAAGAAAAACGTTGACTTTATGTCTATAAATGGCTAAACTATGCATTTATTTATCAAATTCATTTATAAAATAATCAAGTAATATCGAACCAGGAATCTTCACCAATAAATATCATCACTTATATAATTTGAAGACGATCAGGAAGAAAAAAGATTACTTTCTGTCTATAAATGGACAAACTATGCATTTGTTTATAAAATTTCTTCATAAAATTAAAAAATGATATCAAATGACAATTATTCATAACTAAACACCACCACATATATAATTTTAAGGCGATAAAAATGAAAAACAATTACTTCTCGCCCATAAAATGCCAAACTATGCATTCGTTTATAAAATTTGTTTATAATATATACAAATAATATCGGTTGACAATTCTTTTTCAATGAACATCACTCAAGTGAAAAAGACGAATTTTTCAAAGAAAAAGTTAAATATTAAACCAAATGTGATGACTGAGAAGTCTGTGATGAATAAATACGCTTTCCCCATGTAAGACAGCATACAAAAATCATTTTCCTGCCCCCCCCCCCCCTTCTTCAAAAGACTACGTAATTTCTGCCCTCAATATATAACTACAAAAAAATTCCAATAAATTTAATTTAATTAAATAAATATGTGCATCACGAACTTGTCAAATTTTTAATTAAATTTAAGTCAAAGCCTTAACATGTGTGCAATTTGAAATCTGAATAATTATTAAAGACTATTGAAAAATTTTTATGCCTCAAAGATTAAAAATAGATTTCTTTAAAGCATTTCAATGTCAAATAAATCAAAATAAACATTGTTTTTAATTATACAATTTCATTTCTAAGTACTGTATTGAAAATGATACCAATTAGATAGCATAATAATTTCCTATAAGAAGACAAATATAAAAAAATACGCATTCATTTGAATGCATAGAATTTTAGCAGTAGCATTTAGTAAACAGGCTTCCATAATTTTGTTTACTGATTCATTGCAGGAAAGTGAGTCTTTAAAACTACACAGTATAATTTTTGTCTGTACCAAAAACGTACACGGAAAGTTACAAAAACTCTACTCTTATCTTGTTTTCAACTGAATGTTTTCCTTGTTTTCGCCAAAAAAATTGTATAAAAGCATGCAATATTTCGAACGGTATCAGTAATCATTCAACATGAAGCCTGCAAGTATCTATTTCGTTGTTATGTTAGTGTGTTTGGGCCTTCTTTTGGCAACTGACTCAGTTGTAGGAGATGGGAGACCAAATGGAAGTTAGTATATCCAACATGATAAACAATATTATAATAACAGTCCTATATTGTTTGAAATTTACTTTTTATATTCGGATTGTAAATTCAACACTGAAGTTTTTGCCTGGGCTGAATTGAATTGAAAAATGAAGTAGGTATTTCCATATTTTATTTTTTCAATGATTATTATTTGCAAGCTCACATCAAAGATGTAACTCTACTGTTTACAATTCTTAAAACGCGTGAATAATCTTCAAATATAATTATTTGTATAAAAAATGTATTCTTTAAGAGAAAAATTCTTTCAAGTATTTCAGCTATGTATATAAAAAATGAATTTTAAAAGTGGAGACAGAAGAATTGTAGAGAATTTTTTCTTCAAAAAAATTAGCCAGTACTCATTACAATTTAACCATATTTTGAAAATTGGTATGAAATGATAGTAAGAAAAAATCAAATTGCAAAAAACATTGTTGAACTTTATGTTTTTTGTATAAGTTTTAAAGTTTTCTCTTTAACAATAATGTCTCATTTTTAAACCACATCATCAGTAATATTACTTCAAAACGACCTTTTTCTGAAACTAACTCTTCGAATGGATTTTTTATGCCAGGCAGACGTTCATCTTTCTTTTCTTTACGTCTCACGGTGAGCCTCGAACAGTTTCAGTAGCAAAGTTTCTTTTTTTCACTGATTTTTTGCAGAAAAAAACAACCGGATTATGTGGAATTTTTCAAAGCACAAAATGAACATTATTTTTTGGGTCCTTTTTTCAAAAATCATCTTCTTGGAATTTCTATTAGAATGTCCAAAATATGAATAATGGGCATAACTCGTTGTTGAAAACTTAATAAAAAGTACCATGCATGAATTTTCAAAAATAAGAACTTGTCGTTTTATGGAGATGTAATTTAATTCTACCTGCTTATGGATGCCCAATATCCAGAATTGGCAAATTCTACAAAAATCCTAAAATGTGATTTTTTAAAAAGGTCCACCCTTCCAAATTATTTTCGGTAGATATATTTTGCAAAAAAGCGGTATGAGAAAAGACTTTCACGTTAAAATTTGTTGAGGCTCACCGTGGTTTTTTAAATTTTATTATTTGTTTTGATAGCTTTGACACCAAACAATATATATTTTGGCAAATGAAATGCCTTTAAAATGCTTTTTTAATGCAGAAATTCAAAGGAAAGAGCTTTCCTATTACTTCAGTTTCCATCTGATATATATAAGCAAACGTTTCAAACCAGCTCTAAAGCTGTAAACCTAAAACCGTTTTTTACTTTTAAATAGTGAAATTATTTTTGCATTTATTTCCAGGTTCAAGTTAAAACTAGTTAAATTCTAAACAATTTCTCACAAAATCTCACAATCTTTACTATTTAAATCTTAATTAGTTGAATGTAACTAATTATTAGTCAAATATAACGAATTTTTTGATAGAGATAGTTACGAAAAGCATATAATGGAAAACGAATTAATACTGGATCCAGAAAATATCTTTACAAATACAGACGATACAATATTCTCTTGCTCTAAGAAAATATTTCTTTTCTCAAAAAAATTTACCAGATA
>CAKNYM010052936.1:841374-862151 GCA_932195095.1 Andricus curvator | reverse complement strand
GGTCGCTATTCCCTGTCAATTTGCACTTGTGACTCTACTCTTCGGCGAGGTACACCGATAAAATTCTTTGTAACCGGATACAAGGAATCAAGAACATTTTTCCTAGTTTTAATAATTAGGAATATGCACCGTGACTTTCACTGACAGACAATTAATATCCCTCTGTGATTTAAAGAAATTTTCTTGGAATGAAAGAATCCCTTTCCGGAGTGTACTGTTTGTTTCACAGCAAAAGCATTGTTGGCGAATTGAGTAGCAAATTTCAATAATCCTGTAAAGTACATTATAAATATTTCTTATTATCCTGTAACGTATGAATGTAATTGTTCCTAATCGCAAAACTTGTCATCAAACATTGAACACTCAATTCAATCTATCATTTGAAACATATTTACTGATTTCTTTTGAAGCGATAACAAAATCTTTAAATCCAAAATTTGTATAAAATTTAAAATTTTGACCTGTCAAAAGTAAAAAAAAAAAGCTTATTTGTACAAGTCAGAAAAGTTGAAACTCGAATAGAATATCATTTTGAAATTAACCTGAAAAGTTTGACGTGCGAAAATAAAGTCTAAACCTTCGGTTAAAAACGGAGTAAAGAAACATTTTTATTCAGCAGTTAAGAGTAGTGATATTTGATTTCCTGCGTACCTTCATGCACCTTCATGAAACTCTGTCACGCCTTACATATCGTTCTCAATTCTGGAATAAAAACCCCTTTTTGACGCAAATTGAGTAAGTATAAAGGATTCAGATTGTAAGTATACAGAAGCGACAAATTTTTGATTTGTCTTTCTGAAATATTATTCAATAGTAGAAAAAAATGAAATCTCATTGTGATCCATCAAAAATAAATTTCGACTACTAGGGTAAGAGCACTAATGTTTTTGGCACTTCAGCCTAATTATTAGCATGCCAAAAACCGAAGTTAATTTATTCTGTTTTTGATTAATATTTTATTGCACTGAATAATTATTATATGCATTATTTGTTAAGATAATAGTAAAATTAAATTGATTGAAACAAAACATAAAACAATTTATTATCCTAAAACTTACAGAAAGGTGCTACAATACTCAACACTTCATTTTTAAAAAAGCATTTCAGAATAACATAAAAGCCTTTTTTGATTAATATTTAACAAAATAATTGTGAAAATATTAATAAGCGAGATAAAGTAATAGGCACACATATTCAAAATTTCAATGTTTTCAAAGTCGATCACAAATACTTAATTTAAATAATTAAAAATAGTTTTTAATTCTAAATAAATGATTGAAATTGAAATGAAACCTGCAACTTTCACTTTGATCGTAATATTTGTGTCTGCAGACTTCCTTTTGGGCTCAGTTACAGGAGGGAATGTTCGTTGTGGTGTTTAGTATATTCAACATGATAAAGAATATGAACAATAAGATATTATGCTGTAAAATTCAAAATTTGTATTTCCATTGTTAATTCGGCACTGAAATTTTAGACCGCAAGTTTGCGTTCGAGATATATTAAAATTAAGGGCATGTATGTTTTTGGAAATTTCATCAGAATTTCGAAATGGGGAATACTGGTCATCACTGTTAAAAACTTAGCACAACAGTATAATGGAATAATTTTTTTCAATAAACACAGGTCGTTTTATGGAGATATAATTTTATTCCGAGCCTAAACTGCTGAAAATTCCGTACTTTTATTAGCGTTTATCACGCGGTCGAGTCTGAACGTATGGACCTGGAAAGGAGGAGGGAGTCTGGCGATGTATTTACTTATGCTAAAGGACTTAAATGATACTTTGGCTACCCGAATTAAATGGGCGAGTCTTAGAAGACGATAATAATAATAATAGTCAAATGTGACAATATTGTTAATAGAGAAAGTAACGACAAGTATACACGGAAACCCAATTCATATTGAAAAAAGAAAATATTGTTACGAATAGGGATGATACAATATTTTATTGATCTAAGAAAACATTCCTTGTCTGATAAAAATTCACTGGATTGAAGAAACTTGATTTTCTATTTTAAGTACATTTTCTAGAGAAAAGACAAATTTTCTTGGATCCTGCAAATTTTTTATCGTCCGTATTCGTACCGATGTATTCTTGATTCAATGCTAAGGTTTTCTGTATTGTAGAAAATAATTCGACTGATTGAATAGTTCATTAAACTATAGGTTAAATTTAATTGAACTTGGACTAATAATAATGATTTAAACACTAACTTATTCAACAAGAAGTGACCTGACTTTTTGCATTTCGGTTAGTAATTCTGAACTATCCCATATTTAGAGAGTATTAAGATAACTAGAAATACATAAAAGAATAACAAAATGTTGGTGATAATGCTTAGACCGATTCAAATAAAAAGTAAAACACGTACGAATTCTCGTATGAATACACGAACAATTCTATGTTATTATTATAAACATTATTATGATATTTTTGTCAACATGGGGTTTAAATTTCCACGAACGGAATCCAGTTTAAATCTGGTAGGTTCTACACCTGGAATTGCAGAATCCCTGGCGACAAAATATGTTGATTTCTAGAGGAAATTAGGCGAGAAGTATTTTTCCATTTTGCGGAAAATCAATTTTCTACGAAGTTCATGTAAACAGCGACAGATGCAATGAATGTTCATATAAAAGTTTCACGTCTGAAAAAGTTCAATAAACAATACTTCTTGCTCTTTCATGATATCTTGCATCATTTACGAGAAAAATTAGAAAATTATATTTTTGAGGAAAAAAAGTCTCCCGGTCTCGAGAATGGTTTACCCTGCATAAAACTGGTATGATGCGTTTCTTATATTGGGGAAAGAAATATAATGAAAGAAATATTTACTAGAGAACTCTGCCTTTTCTATTTTTTTTCAATATTTTTAACAAAATTTTTTCGTATCTGTCATTTTTTGCAAGAAAAATGAGAAACTTTGATTTTATGAAAAAAAAAATAGGTCAAATGTTATAGAAATTTGAAGACTTAATTTCAGAATTTTTTAAAGACGATGCACAGAATTAAATACACATTACTTCATAGAAATTTTCGTTCGCAAGTCGGAACCCAGAGGGTTCACAATTCTATTCATTTTTGAGTAATCATATGAAAAATTCATATTCATATATTCCTAAGACTTTCATGTATATCGACCCCAAATTTGTTCAAATCCATAAAAAAATACATGCGTTTTTTTTTAAATACTTAGAGGTTCCGCAAGCTATATGAAGTATAACACGTATTTAAAGTCGTCTTTGTAAGTTTTATTCAGAATTGTCAATTTGAGGTGAATTAAGTTGAAACTCAATATTTCTCTTTACAAGTAGCCATATAATATTCTTCAAAAATTACGTTTTAAATACTTTCAATTAATATTAGATGTTGAAGTAACTTGATTAAATAATTTATTATTTTTTACAATTTTCTCTTAAAATAAAGTTAGAAAGTCAAGTTTTTTTTCAAGTTTTTCAACATGTTTCCAACTTTTTAATTACAGCGAGTCAATAATTATTTAAATTTACCAGAAATAAATGTTCCAGCAATTTATTATCCTTTATAAAAATATTCTCTTAGGAAAATGCTAGTGAGTTGCAGCTTTTTCTGAAATTTTTACTTTTTGTCAATGAAAGTGAGCAAATAATCAATTTAAGTTAACAAAAGTAAGTGTTCAAACAATTTATTATTATTTTGAATAATATTCTCCTTGAATAATGCTATGAAGTTACGCTTTATTCTGAAATATTTGACTTCTTGTCAAAGTTATACTAAGTGCATGGTAATAATTAATGGAATTCAAAAAACGTAACTTTTTAACCCAATTATTATTGTTTTTACTATCTTCTTTTATAGTAATGTTAGATAGATGCGGGTTTTCCGAAGTTTTTAACTTTTCGTCCACTTTTTACTTAGCGATACGATAATTATTGCAAAAGATAACAAACATAATTTCTTGAACAATTTATTATTGTTTTTAATTATCTTCTCTTAAAGTAAGGCTAGAAAGTTGCAGGTTTTTCTGAAACTTTCAGCTTTTCTATGAGTTTTTCGTTAGGGGCGAATGATAAATATTATTATTAATATTAATTTGAATAAAAAGACTCTCAGTATCTACATCAAGGTAAATTCACATTGAATATGATCCATATAGAAAATTTGAAGAATATTTCAAGAACCTGTTTTATTTGACAAAAATATATAAAAAAAATAAAGAGATTGTTCGAAGGAAGGATTTTCTCAAATCGATATTTACTATTTGTTTAAAGCTAAAAAGCCAAAGCAAAGTTAAAAATGTCAGAAAAGAACGCAAGTTTCCTGTGAAAAAATGTTGCAGAACTGAAACTTCTGCTTTATCTATTATTTAATATAATATGAAAAGTTCTTGTGAAACATGTAATATATTTTTTCAATTCGTAAATTTCATCTATAAAGTACAAGAATGTACAATATTATTTGTCGTACATTTTTTCAATATTTTAATTTTTGTAAAATCTTTTTTTTTTGTTGTAAATATGTATTTGTAATTTTTCACATAGATTTACGTAAACTTAAAAAAAAATCATGACATCAAAACCCTAAATTAAAAAGAAAAGGTAAATTACTTCATAGTTTTCTGTAACGCCTTGTGGGTATTAACGACAATGTGAACAAAAAATTATTAATAAAAAGTTATGCAAATTTTCAAATTATATAAATTGGTACCTTATTGTTTTTTTTTTGTTGTTGAAGAATTATTATTTTGTTTTTAATTATTGAATTGTTTTCAAGTTTTAATAAAAAATTATTGTTTAAAGCCATTTAAATGAGTGTCACGATCGCCATTATTTCACACCCGTGAACCTTTGAATATTATTCCAAATCAAATAAATAATCATTTACCCACGTTTCTGAGGAAATTCGGTGCCTTTGCCTGCAGACTACTGGCTGAAATTTTTGGATGCAGAAACATTATAACTCCATTCTTTCTATTTTTCTGAGATCTACATTATTGTACCATTGAGCCATTTCCCTTTCGGGGAAAGCGTGACTCGCTCGGTGAGGAAAGGAGTAATGTGAGGTAGGGGTATAGATTTAATTTTTAATTTTTTTTTGTTTATATTGATCTAGAATTTTTGTGTTATTTATTTTAATAACACGTTCATTCCGGAACACTGCTCCGACCCAGGTTGCTTATCAATCTCTCTAGCGATCACCGCGAATCAAGAGCCTCACAAGGTCGTCATGTGAGGTTGCCCACTCGGGTCCATTAGTATTCAAGATCTTTTGTTTCAGTCGTCATTCACTCTACTGACACTTTTTTTATTAACTATTTGTCGCCACACTTTTCTCTCCTGGCATACTTCGCTAGCTTCTTCACGTCCATGCATTTTTTCATACAAGCTCTCATGTTTCTATGGCTTCTTATGTCTCTTCGGATTAATATCTCATTCACAGATTCTGACCATTCTTTCACCGGTCTACCTCTGGTCATTCTGCAATTTACTTTACCTTTATACACTGGTTTGGTCAGTCGTTCATCTTTCATTCTTACAAGATGACCAAACCATCTTAACTGATTTCTTTCTCATGTGTCAACTATTGTCTCTTTTGCACCACATTCTTTGAGGATTATTTCGTTTCTCACTTTGTCCATCAGTGTTTTCCCGCACGTTTGGTGTAGGAAATTCATGTCAATCGCGATAATTTTGCTCTTGTCCTTTTCTAGACAGGTCCAAGTCTCGCTACCGTATAGTACAGTCGGTACAAATAAAGAATTATGTGGGGCCATTTTAGCTTTTTTTGAAATGTTTTTATTTCTGAGAATGGACCCTGCTCTACCGATAACCTTCTTACCCTCATTTATGCGCCTATCTAACTCCCCATCTATTTTTTCGTCGCTAGTGAATAGACTACCTAGGTATACGTACTTGTCAACTTGTTCTAATCTCTCATCATTTAGGACAATGTTGCACATTGTTTTCTCACTCTTTCCCTCAAACACTATGATTTTTGTTTTATTTACGTTAATTTTGAGTCCCATGTCCTTCATGCTTGTATGAAGTTTATTCAACATTCTTTGCAAGTCCTCGATTGATTCTGCCATAACAATCTTGTCATCTGCGAAAGTTAACCCACGTACCTTGACTGTTTCGAGATCTACACCTTCTTCATCGTAGAGGGCAGTTCTTAGACACTTATCCATGAATATGATAAATAGCCACGAGGACATAACGCATTCTTGTTTCACGCCTTGCATAATATCGAAACAGTCACTCAGTTTCCCATTAACTCGCTTTACTACCTATATATATTGTTTTTATAGCTTGCAGGAGCCATCCATTGACTCCGTACTCTTTAAGGACTTCCCAAAGTTTACTTCTATTTACCTTGTTCAATGTTTTTTCTGGGTCAACAAATGCACAGAAAACTTTCTTTCCTACTCTCAAGTTTTTTTCTGTGATCTGTTTCAAGCTGAGTATCTTATCTGTACATGATCTTCCAGGCATAAATTTACTTTGGACTTCCCATATCTTTTCTTCTGTAATTTTTATTACCCTACGAATAAGTATTTTTGAGTATATTTTACTTACGGTACTTAGTAAGCTGATACCTCTGTGATTACTGCAGTTGTTTTTATCTCCCTTTCTTTTGTATATTGATACGATAATCGCTTTTCTTCAATCGTCTGGAACGAAGTGAATTATACTGTGGCTATTTCCTTTACGCTAGGTGTATATGTAGATCATTTTTTGTCTAAACCAAGTATTTGTAATAAATAGGCCCTTTTCTAAGCAGAAGCTAACTTATCTTTTCCCGTTATCGTTCTTCCTTTTTGGATCCCCAAAATTACCTAGCACCCTTTCTGTATCTGTATCCTGACGTTGGATCTCCTAGGAGAATCATTCTTTCAACTTGATCGCAAGTATTTATTGTATCATTCAAAGTGTCCCAGGAGGCATCTTTGACTTCTCTCGGATCACTATCAACTGGGGCATAGCACTCTATGATAAATATTCGTCTGATTCCTACCTTTATTCTAGCACACAAAAATCTGGGAGATACAAAATCATGATCTTTGAGATGCTGTCTTGCTTTTTCGTTCATAATCAAACCGACACCTTGACTACCATGCGATTCACTATTTACTCCTGACCATATTTCAAAACCGTCTTGCAACACCCCATTTTCTATGTATCTACTTTCGCAACCCTTTTTCTTTGTCTCATGTACGCATCAAATATATGGTTTCTTCAAGTGCATAGTTGCTCGTAGTTCTCTTACCTTAAGATCATTCACCCCGCAAGATTGCTATTCAAAATTAGGGTAGAAATTCTTACCAAAGTAATTGCTAAAAGACTGCGCACTATTAAACTCATTTACCTTGTGGAATTCAAATCAATGTCTTAAAATGTGAACATTCTGGAATGTAAATAATTAAAGCGTGCTCTACAACACTGCAATAAACAACACTTGCCATAAGATAACCCTTACAAATGTGAATGTGAATGTAGGTACAAAATGATCCTTATGACTTTATAGAAAAAAGCAGTTTTTTTTAAAGAAAATACATGAATTTTCAACCAAATAATTGAATTCTTAACTGAAAGGATTAATTTTCTACCGAAAATACTACCGTAAATTTTTTGATCTAAAAAGATTAATTTTTAATCAAAAATGGAGTCGGTAAATTTTCAAAATTAAAAATGAATTTTTGATAAAAAAAACGAATAGGCTACAAAACAGTTGAATTTTCTATATTTTCCACAAAACATTTGAATTCACTATATTTTCTACAAATATGATTAATTTTCAAGGCAAAAAAATGAATTTTCTATACAAAGCAGTTGAATCTTCAACTCAAAATTATGAAGTTGCAAAAAAAGTTAATTTTTAATCAGATAGTTAATTTTTCAGATGAAAAAGATTAATTTTCAACCTAAAGAAGGAAGTTTCAATAAAGTAGTTCAATTTTCCACCAAAGAGATGAGTTTTCTACACTTTTTAAAAAGTAATTCAACTCTTAACCCAGAAGTTGAATTATTAACGTAAAACAAAAAAATTGTATCAAAAAATATAATAATTGTTATTTTAACAAAACAAAAAAATTAGTTTAAATTACCAATATAATTAAATTTAACCAAAGAAGACAAATTCTTAGAAAAATACTTGAATCATCAACTAAAACGGATTAATTTAAAACCAGGATTAATATTCTACCAAAAAACGTAATTTCAACAAAATAATTCAGTTTCCAACCAAATAAATGAATTTTTGACTGAAACGATGAATCTTTAACCAAAGAAAGATATTTCTAACAATTTAGTTAAACTTTTGAACAAATAGTGGAATTTGTATCAAATTGCGGAATTTCCGAGCAGAAAATACAAGACGCACAGTGGGCTGAATCGGGAATTTACTATTCAATATCACCTACAGCCTACAATTCCTAACCGATTTTCAAATTTTTTGTTTAGAAGTGATCAGCAATAGTTGCATAAGAACGTTTATGTATTAGATATTTAATTTTCCATCATTTTCTATTTTTTATATAAATGAACAAAGAGCGAAAAGGAGACATTTTTAAAGTATTATGAAATGAATGTCGAATTATCTAAAGAATATAAATAATTAGCAGGATATCGAATATAATTGTTATAAAGAAATAATATTAACAAAATGTCAACATCGTGGTAATTTTGCTTGCAAAGTGTATTTGTGAGTTGAAATTGCCTGCTTTCATCGACAGGATCATATTTGATCATGAAAATTTGTTTCCTGGTATAAATTGTTTACTTTATATATAAATTATAAAAAAAAAATTCAGAGTTTGGTCATTTATAGACAGAAAGTAATCGTTTTTCTCTCTACTCGTCTTCAAATTACATAAGTAGTGAATTTTAGTGACGAAGGATTGTCAATAGATATTATTTGTTTATTGTATAAACAAATTTTGTAAACAAATGAATAGCTTGATCATTCATAGATAGAAAGTACCGTTTTTCTTTCTGATCGTCTTTAAATAATATTAGTTGAGATTCTTAGTGATGCAGGCTTGTCATTCAATATTATTTGTTAATTTTATAAACGAATGCATAGTTCAGCCATTTGTAGACAGAAAGTAATTTTTTCATTATTGCCTTCAAGTGATATCACTGGAAATGTTGTGTGATGTGTTAGTTGGATCCTGAAATTATTCATTCGAAGGCAATAATTAAAAAAAGATTACTTTCTGTCTACAAATAGCTGCACTATGCATTTATTAATCAAATTTATTTATAACATAAACAAGTAATATCGAACGAGGAGTCTTCACCACTAAACGTCATCACTTATATAATTTCAAGACGATCAGGAAGAAAAAAGCTTTACTTTCTGTCTATCAATGGACAAACTATGCATTTGTTTATAAGATTAACAAATAATATCGAATAGCAATTATTCATAACTGAACACCACCAGTTATATAATTTCAAGGCGTTAAGAATGAAAAACAATTACTTTCTGCCCATAAATTGCCAAACTATGCATTTGTTTATAGAGTTTGTTTATAGAAATCAGGAAGAAAAACGGTTACTTTACATCTATAAATGGTCAAACTATGCATTTGCTTATAAAATTGGTTTATTTTACAAACAAATGACATCGAATGACCAGTCTTTATCTCTAAATATTACAACTCATAATTTAAAGGTACTAAGAAATAAAAACGATTACTTTCTGCAAATAAATGCTTAAACTATGCATTTGTTTATATAATTTGTTTTTTAAATAAACAAATTATACCAGAAAACAAATTTGTATGATCAAATATGATTCTGTCGATGCAAGCAGGCAATTTCAACTCACAAATATACTTTGCAAGCAAAATTTCCACGATTTTGACATGTTGTTAATACACTTTGTTTATAACAATCAGTTCCGATATCCTATTAATTATTTATATCCTTTAGATACTTCGGAATATATTTTTATCGAGAATGGGATTAATTAAGTTATTAATTTGAAGATAAAAAATAATAATTAAAAACTGTCTCATTTTCGCTCTTTGTTTATTTATGAAAAAAAAGAAAATGATGGAAATCAAAGGATCTAATTCATAGACGCTCTTATGTAACTACTGTTGATCAAGTCTAAACAAAAAACTTAATAATCGGTCAAGAATTGTAGGCTGGAGGTGATTTTGAATAGTAAATTCCCGATTCAGATTTTAGACAAAAAAGATTGAATTTCTGCAAAAAAAAGGATGAATTTTAAAATGAGAAAAAAAATTGCAATCAAATTGCTTATTTTTGAAGTAAAAAAAAAACGAATTTTTTCACAAAGAAGTTAAATATTAAACCAAATATGACGACTGAGAAGTCTTTGATGAATAAATACGATTTCTTGTAATTTATAGAGTGAAGAATAACAGTTTAGGTAAACACTGAACACTTTTGTTTTTTAGTGACTCGCAGACTTAAAATAACTTACATAAGAAATGTTTTGGACCTGTCCCCCCATGTAAGACAGCATGACAAATAATTTCCCTGCCCCCGCCCCCTTCTTCCAAAAGACTGCGTAATTTATGCCGTCAATATATAACTACAAAAAAATTCCAATAAATTTAATTTAATTAAATTTATATGTGCATCATGAACTTGTCATATTTTCAATTGAACTGAAATTCAAGCCTTAAAATGTTTGCAATTTGAAATTTAAATAATTATTAAAGACTATTCAACAATTTCAAAGCCTAAAAGATTAAAAATGGATTTTTCGAAAGCATTTCAATGCCAAACAAATGAAAATGAACATTGTTTTTAATTATGCAATTCCATTTCTAAGTACAGTATTGAAAATGATACCAATTAGAATAATAGTTGCATATAAGAAGCCAAATATAAAAAACACGCATTTATTTGAATGCATAGAATTTTAACAGTAGAATTTAGTAAACAGGCTTTCATCATTTTGCTTACTGATTTATTGCAGGAAAGTGAGTCTTTAAAAATACACAATATTATTTTTGTCTGTACCAAAAAATTTCATGGAAAGTTAGAAAAAATGTACTCTTATCTTGTTTTTAACTGAATGTTTTCCTTGTTTTTGCCAAAAAAGTTGTATAAAAGCCTGCAATATTTCAAACGGTATCAGTAATAATTCAACATGAAGCCTGCAAGTGTCTCTTTCGTCGTTATACTAGTGTGTTTGGGCCTTCTTTTGGCAACTGACTCAGCTGTAGGTGATAGGAAACCGCATGGAAGTTAGTATATCCAACGTGATGAAAAACATTGTAATAAGAATATTTTATTCTGTAAAATTTACCATATGTATTTCGATTGTAAATTCAACACTGAATATTTTGATCTGAGCGAAATTGAATTAAAAAATGATTATGATTATGATTATTGGTCGGAAGTTCATATTGGAGGTGCAACTCTCCTGTTTACAATTTGTTAAATAAGTGATTAATCTCCAAATGGAATTATTTGTTTAAAAAATGTTTTCTTTGATAAAATAAAATTAATTCGACGATTTCAGCCATATCAAAAACGACTTTCAAAATTGGAGACAGTAGAGTTGTAGATAATTTTTTCTTCAAAAAAATAAGCCATCATTTATTAAAATTTATCCATTTTTCAAAAATTGGTATGAAACGATAGTGAGAAAAAATTAAAAATATTGTTTCATCCATGAATCACATCATCAGTAATGTTGCTTTAATTCTGAAAATTATACTTTTGACACCGAAAGATTTGCGCCAATGAAATGTCTTCCAAAAGATTTTTGATAGCAGAAATTCAAAAGAAAGAACTTTCCTATTCCTTCTGTTTCCATTTGATATCAGTAAACGTTTCGAACCAGCTTTTAAGCTGTCAAACTAACATCGTTTCTCACTTTTTAATAGTGAAATCAATTCTGGATTTATTTCCAGGCTGAAGGTAAAACAAGTTAAATTCTAAACAATTTCTGACAAAATCTCACGCTCTCTAGTATTTGAATCTCAATTATTCGAAGGTAACTAATTATTAGTCAAATATAACCAATTTCTTAATAGAGAAAGTTACAAAAAGTATATGACGGAAAACGAATTAATATTGAAACAAGAAAATAGCATTACAAATACGGACGATACAATATTTTTTTTGATCAAAGAAAATATTTCTTGTCTCAAAAACATTTACTGGATAACATATCCTACTATAGCTCAAATTCAAACGATATTTGGCTAATAATGATAAGGTAAATACACACTAATTGAACCAGTAGTATTCAATTCAGATTGAGAGAATATTGAGGAAACTAGAAATATATAAAGGACTAACAAAATTTTGGTGAAAATGCTTATGCCGATTAGAATGCAAAGTAACCCACGTACAAATTCACATATAAATACACAAGAATATTATTTCTATCAACATTATTATCAACAGAAAACATGTCGTAAGCCGTAAGAGATACGCAAAAATGGATTTCATACGTCTAGAGGTAGTTTTGTGAGTTTACAGAATATGGGGTTCTAAATTTCCACGGACGGAATTTATTTCCAATCAGGCAGGTTCTACGTGTATTTCACTGTGTATTTTTACGTGTATTTCCATGTGGATATTTTTCCTTGGGTATCTAGAACTATACTCAGTGTCGAGTTAAAAAGGTAATAAGACCGAAAAAGTGCAAATCGTTTACATTTGGTCATACTCACTCATACATACTCAAATTTAACTTTACTTTATGTACTTACTAATGCATTATTTCTAGGCCGTTGCAAAAAGAGTTCTGATTGCCGTTCAAAGTGTTGCCTTAAAACACTTTTAGGAGTACACCTATGCTGTAAGTTTCAATTTTATTAATTTATAATGGAAGGATTTCTAACTTTCTGGCATTGTCGTCCAAATACAAATTTTGAAATTTCTCAACGTTAATTTGTTCGTACTGTCTCGTATTACCGAATTTTTCGTGAACCTAACCCATTTTTCAAGCCGTACAGGTGATGAAAATTTCCTTAACACTAGCCGCAGCACTATACTTAACCGGTTGATCTCACGAAAAGTTCCGTAATACTCGACAGTCGTAATTGGTTTAAATACTTTACAGAATTATTAAAAAAAGGTATAATTTCCTTTATTTTTGCAATATATTCTGTGAAATAACTTGCAAATAATATGCACTATGTATGTCACGCTTATTTTTCAGTTTATTTGCTAGTTTGAACAAAAAATATTATTTTATGAACCACAAACGCTTTCTATTTTTTTGAACACGTTAAGAATATTTCATGAAATTGGGAATTATTCAGGGTAATTTTTTTAAAGAAAGAAACGTTTTTTCAATTTGATCAGAACTGCACATAACCTTGTGCCTAGCATGTGTGTAAAATGTACATTAATTCTCATAATTTCTTCCTAAGTGAAGATGGTCGATCCACGATTCGTCCTCATACCTGTTTTAGGTGAAGATCGTACGTACAGTCTGACCCTTCTCGACTCCTCACAAATCTAACAAACAATCATTTATTTACTATAAAGTGCTAAACCAACTCCAAATTAACTACTATTTAATATATTTAAAAATCAGGTTTTCTTTAAAATGCCTGCAGCACATTTCAGGCGAAATTCAGTAGCCTGAACCTACATACTAACGTAAGGCTTTCAGTAAAGTAATTTGATCGGACTGGGAAGTCGGGAAGTCATTCAGAAAACAGTATGTTGCATTCAACAACAAAATGTTTCGACTGTCAGCTAAATCGACATCCTGAGAAGTGTGAAAGGAAAATTGTTCCCGAGCTATTGATGGTTGCATAAGCTACTAAAAGTTCCAACATTTCCTTTGACTGTTCAGTAAGGAAAAGAACAGTAAGCCAAAGAGTAAAGAGGTAAGACTACGCTGGTACTAGGGGACTGGCTGTCGTCACTACGAAGAATCCACAAGCGCCTGACCGTGCGTACGATCTCTGCCTGAAGTAGGTGTGAGTACGAGTCGTGGACTGCCCTGAACATGGATATTTACATGTTTTTCAAAGTGAAATTGATGTTTTACCTAACATCATGGAGGAAGGAATTTATGATTGTTAAAGTACACGTTCATCTGAAAAACGTCCTTATAGCAGGTTCTAGTTTAGGAGATATTCGCGTTTTTTTAAGTCAGGGTGATAATTATAATTTTCGGGTTTAAGTGGGAGATGATGCTAAAACTATTGACACTATACTCATATCCTGGAAGCAATTGGGAATGGATATGTTTCATTTTTGAAGAAAAAATATAACACGAACGCTTATGGCACTCCCCAAACTTTGATGCGTTTCTTTAAATCAGTTTTTTAATATTACAACCCGAAAAATGCCTCAACTGGTGGGTTTTCAGCATAGAGAGTTCGTCTTGGGCGTACAATTTAGGCAATTTATCTGGCATACGTGTAACTCCATGCCGAACATGAGGGCCATTTTTATATTGACGTACACATATAATGAAACCTGTATTTGAATAATTATATTAAATAAGAAAATATTTATATTTATTAGTGGAGCCGCTGCTGAATCTCAAACTTTGCGCGTTATAAGCTACTGGCCAAACATTTGGGATGCAAGAAGATAAGAACTTCATTTTATTCAACCTCTGAGACCTCTGCAATATAAAATAATGGAGGAGATGAGCTTCTATTATATACTGAGTGTTTGAGCACGATGTACTTCCTTCGACTCAGCATTATCAAAAATAAATAATCACACAAAAATAATGCAATTGTACTTATTATTTCCTATATTATAATTATGCACTGAGAATCTTCTTTTTATTTATTTTAATTAATTCAGACCGCTATTTACTGTTAATTTGAACTTATTACTCGACTTTTCGGCGTAGTACACAGAAAAAATTCTTTTTACCCGGATACAAGAAATCGAGAAAAGTTTGCCTAGCTTTAATATTAAGAACATACACTCGGAAAAACATTTGTCGAATTAAGGAATCCTATTTTAACATAAGTTGTCTCATTTAACCAAAAATAACGTCAACATTCGGAAAATCATTTTTAATTTAGGAAAAATTTTTGTTAAAACAAAAACTCCGTTACTTTCACTGACTTTCACTGTGAGAGCCAAATAATATTTTTCCGTGATTTAAAGAAATTTTCTTTGAATAAAAGAATCTGTTTTTTGAGTTTACTGTTGGTTTTACAGTAAAACCATTATTGGCGAATTGAGTTCCAAATTTAAATAATTCTATAACGTAATAATAATATAATAAATATATAATAACCATAATCATAAATATTTCTTATTATCCTGTAACGTATGATTGTAATTGTTCCTTAACGCGGAACTTATCATCAACTGTTGAACACTAGATTCAATCTATTATTTGAAAAAATATTTACAGATTTATTTTGAAGCAATAAAAAGATTTTGAAATCGAAAATTTTCATAAAATTTAAAATGTTGGCCTGTTTTTAAGAAAAGTTGAAACTCGAAAAGAATATAATTTTACAATTAACCTGAACTTTTCGACTTGCAAAAATAAAGTCTACACCTTCGGGTAAACATGGAACGAAGAAATAGTTTTTATTTAACATTTAAGAGTAGTGATATTTGATTTCCTAAGTGACTTCATGCACCGTCATGGTACTCTTTCAAGCCTAGCATATCGTTCTCAATCCTAGAATAAAAACCTTCTTTGACACGAATTGAGTAAGTATAATGGAGTCAGGTTGTAAGTATACAGAAGCGACGAATTGTTGAAGTGTAATGGATTTGTTTCTCTCAAATATTAGTTAAAAGTAGAAAAAAAATAAAATCTCATTGTGAACTATCATAAATACATCTCGACTACTAGGGTAAGAACACTAATGTTCTTGGTACCTTAGCCTAATTATTAGCATGCCAAAACCTGATGTGAATTTATTATATTTTCGATTAATATTTTACCGTACTGGATAATTATATTATATGCATTATTTGTCAAGATAATAGTAATATTAAATGAAATCAAGCAAAACAAGAATGTATTATTTAAAAGCTTGGAGAAAGGTGCCAAAATCACACAACACTTAATTTTTAAAAAGCATTTCAGTATAACATAAAGTCCTTTTTCCTTTCAATATTAAACGAAATGCGTGTGAAAATAATAATAAGTGAGATGAAGTAGCAAGCACTCTTTTTAAAAATTTCAATGTTTTAAAATTTGATGAACAATATTTATTTTATATCATTGAAAATAGTTTTAATTCGAAATAAATAACTGAAAAAACCAGTGACTTTCGGGTTATCACTTTTTTTTTTAATCAGAAAATAATGAGAATATCGATTATTTTCCTTCTTCCGATTGACTTCACACAATAGAATTAAAGTTTCTATTACCGGTCTTGAAATTCACTTTCTTTATAGTTAGGTATTTTTCTGTACTTGAATTTTCTTTGTACTAGCTAGCAGACTTGAGTTGGATTACTTATTGATTCATTGCAGGAAAATGACTCCTTAAACAAACATAATAACATTTTTCTCTTCAAGGAAAGTGCACACGGAAATTCAGAAAAAAATATACTCTTATCTTGTTCTTAAACTCAAATTTTTCCTTCTTTTCGCAAAAATATGTATGAAAGCGTGTAACAGGTATAGAAATATATCAGTTATCCTTTAGAATGAAATCTGCAATTATCTCTTTGATCGGTATATTTGTGTGTGCGGGCCTTCTTTTGGGCTCAGTTGCAGGTGCCAATGTTCGCTGTGGTGGTTAGTATATTCAACATAATACAGAATATTAATAATAAGATATTATGCTGTGAAATACAAAATTTTCAAATAAAATATCTTCCTGCGATACATTGTTTTTGTAAATCCAATTTTAATTTAATTAGAAAGTGACGAGCAAATTCATTTTATCCATGAAGAGTCAATTGATTGAAATTTATGAATTAATTATAAAAATTCTTCTCGGTAAATTTGTTAAATCATATATCACGTATTGAATAAGGTCTTTTTTATGAAGAACAACAATTTAAATAATATGTGTCCTTGTATAATGAAATCGAGACTCAAATAAGCCACACTTAACTGATTTGATATTTAAGAAATGCGCGGTTATAAAAGAGCTGAGTGGTTTGTTAAACAGTTTACAAAATATATAATATTAGGAATTCATAGGAATTCATATAATGAATTGTGAAGAATAAAAGATAGAGGTATTATTAAGTCTTACGTTTTTTGATTCAATTCCGAATTCATGGGTAATCCAATAATAAAAAACAAATCAAATCCAATAATTCATGGTATCCACGTAAAAGATTCGATGATGAATTTGACGGGTTTCGAGAAACGGATTATTTTCCGTATTTAAAGCGACCATATAAGTCCGTGATCAGCTTTCAAAAATATCATTCATCTTCATACCAGATATCCAAGAATCCAAAAATCCAATTGAGTTATAACCATTTCTATAATAAATGCCACGCTGTGAATAATAATACAACGTCGCTGGTTTTCAAGCAGTAAAACAAACACTTATTGCAGTTGCGCGGCGTACGTAAAATATGCTCACATGAGCGAAAAGTTGGTATTCGTTACCGAGTTTATAATCGTCTGATAGTCGCTTTCCCTAATCCAGACAATTACAGTCTAAGGTGGGGAGAACCTCTTATCGCTCATATCGAAAATTGCTTTTGATATGGCGCTTCATTCGAATTTATATTATTAAAGAAATAATTCCCTTTAGTGCGACAATATTTTTGAACTGACTTCCTCGTTTGTCTAAAAGATCAAGGATATAATTATCTTTCTAAGTACGCTTGGGTAGCAAAATATGCTGGGATTAAAATTTAAAAAATGTCAGTCCTTATTTTAGTTTTATTCTTGTTAATCGTGAGCAATGCTCACAAATTGATCACACATAGACACGCGCGGATAGAACTTGGATGTGTGACCATTTGTGACGTACGACCAGGATGTGTATTTGCCGAGAATGATTGTGTGCATGCGATGGTTGTGGTCGAATTTCTACCTTCAAACTCGACTGTCGAAAAACCAGCTGAACTCGGGAAGCAATTTTCTGCAGTTTTCCTGTTCCCTGCCAAAACATCAAGGCCAATTCGAGTGCTTCTAATAAATTCGAATGCCGCCCTGAAATTAGTGTTTAATGCACACTTTGTTTCTTCTGTACATATGTTTAGAGATGGTTTTCTAAGTTTTTGGAATATTGGAATATAAATGTCCACGTATATCTTGTTACATGAATTTATGCGTGTATATGTACATGGATACTTCAGTGTTGATGTTGTCTCTTGGGTATCTGAAACTATGTTCAGTGTCGAGTTAAAAAGAAAATAACACAAGAAAATCCAATTTCAAATCTCTAAAATTTGACCTAGCTTTATTTCCTTTATAATACATTGTTTGCAGGGCGGTGCAGAAGGAATCTTGATTGTATACAAGGCTTTAGATGTTGCAGTATTTTAGGATCACCCATATTTGCAAGCGTATGCGGTATGTTTCAGTTTCATTTATTTATAATAAAAATTTGTATAGAAGTCTTGAACTAGCATTAATATTTTAAAGCATTGTATATTCAATCAAAAATATTATATAATTTCTAACATTGTCGAAGAACTTAAAATTTCAAAAATAAAAGAAAAAACAACAGCCAACCAGTTTCTTTCATTTTTGAAGTATATTCTGTGCAGTGAAACTATTTAAGTTCATAAACTCGGTATAGATATGTCAAATCTATTTTTTTTGCTTAATTTCAAGTCTTCTTCAAAAATATTTACCTTGATTAGTGCAAAGTACGCAAATAATGAAACAAATATTAAAATATTTATATTGACTAATAAAACGTTTACATATAACAAGTGCCGAACACAGTGGGACCGTGCGCCATTTCAGGGTGAATGCAGAAAGATAATACTTCCATTCTGTCTCCTCTTCTGAAAGACCTACGAGTACATAATATATACGTATAGAAAACATGAACTGTCAAAAAAGATCTTAAAGTTTATATTTGAGCATGATGTATTTCTTTTGAGACAACGTTATAAACAATAAATAATCATACAAAATTAATACGATCGAACTTATTATTTCATGTATCGTTATTATTATCACTGTCAATATCTGGAATGACTTTACATAAAGAAATATTAAGCATGTTAATTTTGACTAATTGTGAAAGCAAGAAGTCAGCTATCAAATTCTTTGAACATTTATTAAAACGAAGTGTCTTGCAGTCCCGAAATTCGAGACGAGTAGTCAACTATTTTGTATACGTTTGACTAGACTTGCTGAAATTCAAGGACGACTAGATCTTTTCCAACTTCTACAATTTTTCGGGACGACTTGACACAGTCTTGAATTTAACTTATTCGGAAATAGAGGTTATATAATTAATTTTGATTTGAAAGCAAACATTTTTGTTAAGAGAATATTTTTATCATATTTATATTTTGGTAAGTACCATAAGGCGAAACAAAATGGGTATTTTGTTATGTTTTTCTCAATATATTACCCGAAGGAATTGAACTTGATAATAATGCCTTAAATGTTTAATGTGTATAACTATGTTTCTCTTCCGTATCCTGATGTTGAAACATTCAATTTAGCGATAAGGTAACTAAGTATTGCAGTCCAGAGTGTTTTCGTCTTAACCCATTCAGTGTGGGACTTAGTCGACCATTTTCAATAAAAAGGAAAAAATACCTTTTCAGTAATACCAAGTTACAAAATATCATAAATTAAAAGCCGACATCATTATTTTAGAGTAAATGAAACAAATAATATGAGGAGTAATAACATAAAAATACGCAATATTAGGGACCATTTTCGTGAAGACCATTTTGGTACTGCCCGTTGGATTATTTAATTGAAAGGGACGATCTAATTTGGGTATTATAATTTTCACCATATCCCGCTTTTCCCTATAAATTCAAAACTTTTCATATAAAAATCATTCTGTAAAGACAAAACGGTGCAGAAAAAAAGAAATCAAATTATAAAATATAAAATTATGAGTGGCCGATTTTCCCCAATGTGTCCCTGTTAGCTCCATTTTATGGCACTGGTTATATTTTAATGATTTCCTTTTGGGAAGTCAGTAGTCACTTGCCGAATTCCCAATCTTCTTAATAAAATTACTTTTTTTTCTTGATTCAGAGATATATGTAAAGAGAAAATAATATCAACATGATGAATTCCGAATAATTTAAGGTTGATTTGCAACCAGTTTAAAAATTAATTTCAGGCATAATATGCCGGAATACAAAATTAAAGGACGTGCCTGTTGATTATGTGACCTTATTTTGTCAATTAGAGTATGTTATTTCGGATACTACTATGCTTCAATACTCAAAAAAATATTTATTTGAATCAAAAGAAATTTCTTCAAATCAAAGAAACTTTTCTTTGACTTAATACAAATGAATATTTTTCTTTGATTTAAAAAAAAAATTGCAGCCGAAGAATTTTGTTTTTTTAGGGTACTGTTGGTTTTATAGCAAAAGCATTGTTGGCGAACTGAGTACCAAATTTTAATAATTCTATAAACAGCATCATAAATATTTCATATTTTCCTGTAACGTATAAATGTGATTGTTCCGAATCGTAAAATTTATTCAATAAACTTTGAACACTAAATTCAAATTATTATGAAAAAATATTTAAAAATTATGTAGACAATTGACATTTGGAGACAAATATTCCTCACAGCATCCCTTGTGGAGATATGATATATTTTCTCCCTCCTCAATCTGCCACTAAGTCCAACAATTATAATAATCTATAGATAATGAATTGAATTTAGTTTTATACAATAAAGTAATATATTTTTCAATTTAGTTTGTATAATCATATAT
>CAKNYM010052936.1:820276-841274 GCA_932195095.1 Andricus curvator | reverse complement strand
CAAATAATTTAAATGTGGCGTTGCAGTCCTAGGACCGATATTCACAAGTGAAATAGGTACAAATAGTATATTGTGCTACAAGTTGAAAAAGCGAGAGATTTAAAACGAGTGTGAAGTTAGCTACCCGAGCGGAGCGAGGGTGGCTATCACACGAGTTTTAAATCGTCGCTTTTTCAATGTGTGGGACACGATACTTTTTCTATAATTTGTGCAAAAGTGCTAGTTTTTGTTTACCTGTTTTTTGTGTAAAAAGAAGGCGATTTTTTGTCGATTGACGCAACAATGACAATGGCAATTATCAAAACCATGGCAATAATATGGCAGTAATAAGCTGGTTCTCACAATTGAATAGTTGGCCCATAAAGTTGAGGGCTTCAAAATTTCCGATTTTTCGTGAAAAAACACCAAGCACAGTATTTTCGGAGAAACTAACGGTGTTTTTTTGCTTTTGCCAAGTGACAAAAGTACATACAAAATACACAACTCGAGACTTTTCAGGAAATTGATTTTAGGTTAGGGACGACAGTCGGAAAATAGAATGAAGTTGGCTGCGCACGATGCACGAGTACACCCGAGGCAGCACGAACCCACCCGAAATAACATTTACTTTTGTCACTGTGCCTCACTTTTATCACTGTCCATTTACTTTTTCCACTGCATCTGTCCACTTTTGTCACTGTTGCCCGGAAAGGTCGGCACTGCGCATGCGCCACGTCATCGACCAAAAATCGATCACTTTTTACACCAAAAACAGGTGGAAAAACTGGCACTTTTTCGCGAATTATAGAAAAAATAATTTTTCTGCATTTATTAGCAGAGAGTGACCGCAAATTGTGAAAAAAGTCAAATAATTTATTTTGAAGCGATAAAAAGACCACGAAATCGAAAAATTTTTTAAAATTCAAAATGCTGATCTGGCAAAACTAAAAAAATAGCTTACTTGTACAATTTTAACTAAAATATTTTAAATTTTTTCATAATAAGAAACGAAATTGTCTACAGGGACACAGAAAATTGAAACTTTAAAAAAATATTACTTTAAAATTACACTAAGAAGTTCAACGTGTGAAAATAAAGTCAAAACCTCCAGCTAAACCCGGAGTGAAGAAATATCTTTTATTCAGCAGTTAGGAGTAGTGATATTTTATTTCCTGCGTACCTTCATGCACCTTTAAGGAATACTCACGCCTTGCATATCGTTCTCAATTCTCGAATGAAAACCCTTTTTGACGCAAATTGAGTGAATATGATGGAATCAGATTGTAAGTATACAGAAGCGACAAATAGTTTAAGTTCCACTAATTTGTTTTTCTCAAATATTAGTTAAAAGTAAAAATAAAAATAAAATCTCATTGTGATCTATCGAAAATACATTTCGACTACTAGGGTAAGAGCTCTAATATTCTAAGCACCTTACACTAATTTTTATCATGCCAAAAAATGAAGCGATTTTTTTCAACTTTGGATAAATATTTTATTGCACTGAATAATTATTATATGCATTATTTGTCAAGATAATAGTAGATTCAAATTAATTGAAGCAAAACATGCAAAAAATGTATTATTTGAGAACATAGAGAAAGAAGTGTAATACTAATAATGAGCGAGTTGAAGTAGAAGGCACACTTATTTAAAATTTCAATGTTCTAAGATTTGATGACAAATATTTAATTTAAATCATTAAAAATATTTTTTAATTCAAACTAATATAATTAATAAAGCCAGTAACTTTCGGGTTATCTAAAATAATTTTTAAATTATATAAAAATTTTTTGTCACCAGTCCCAAAATTCACTTTCTTTATAGTTAGGTTTTTTCCGGGATTTTACTTTTCTTTATACGGGCTAGCAGGCTTGGATCACATTACTTATCAATTCATTGCAGGAAAGTGAGTCCTTAAACAAACATAATATTTTTCCCTTTAAGAAAAGTGCACACGGAAAATTAGAAAAGATGTGCTCTTATCTTGTTTTTAAACTCAAATTTATCCTTATTTTCTCAGAAATAAGTATAAAAGTATGGAATAGATATAGAAATGTATCAGTAATCCTTTAGAATGAAACCTGCACTTGTCTCTTGGATCGTTATATTTGTGTGTGCGGGTCTTCTTTCGAGCTCAGTTGCAGGTGGCAATGTTCGCTGTGGTGGTTAGTATATTCAACGTGATAAAGAATATTAACAATAAGATATTATGCTGTAAAATTCAACATTTTTATTCCGTTTGTTAATTCGACACTGAAATTTTTTACCGCAAGTTTACGTTTTAAACGAACTTACACGATTATATAAGAGATCAAGGATGGAATTATCTTTCTATGTACGTTTGGATGGAAAAATATTTTGGGATTCAAATTTGAAAAAGGTCAGTCGACTCATTAAGAGTCCGGATGTTAAGCCATCCGATCGCAGTTAGCACTCGGATGGGTGACCATCTACCACGTACGACCAGGATGTGTATTGCCGAGGATGAATGTGTGCATTCGATGGTCGTGGTCAAATGTCTATCTTAAAAATCGACTATCGAAAAACCGGCTAAACTCAGAAGGAAGTTTTCTGCAGCTTTTCTATTCCCCGCACAAATATCCAGGCAAATGCAAGTACTGCTAATAAAGTTGGATGCACCGCGGGTTATCACTGGTTGTGATTAAATTCGTACAGTAATTCCAAGCCCACCTTAGAGTAAGAAAAATTTTCACAGGCACATACCCAGTGAAGTGGAGTCGTCTGGCGGTATGTGTACTCAAGCTAAAGGTCTTGAATGATACCTCAGCAGCGAGGGGTTCTAAATAAAAGGCATGGTACAATACGATTTACTGCAGTGCTACAGGACGTAAATGTATCAGCCTAACAAGGCAATGATAACAATATGTTGAGAGATGGTTTACACAGTTTTCAGAATATTAGAATACAAATGTCCATATATTTATTTTCACGTTTTATGCGTGTACGTACACGCATATTTCCATGCAGATATTTTCTCTTGGGTATCTTAAACTATACTCAGTGTCTAGTTAAAAGGATAATGAGACACCAAAGTTCAACTTGAAATATTTTAAATTTAACATACCTTTAATAGATTTAATGCTTTCACGATGATTCATTATAATAAATTGAAAGGAGGTGTTTCTGGTTTCAATTGTGTGCAAAACTAGGAATCTTGCCGACGATTCGTGAACATTGCAGTTCACTTCTTCAGGGCTGACCTGAAACTAAAGTAATTTGGAATCCACGATATATACCCTTCCACCCGAAAAAGCGAATGATATATAACGTAGGACGGCCAACATCTTACGCTAAGCCCAACTTCCGTCCTCAAACTTAACAATACAAGAAAAAACAGTAATTAAGGAATTGAATCAAAATAAAGACATTGTATTACCCGCAGACAAAGGCAACACAACAGTAATAATGAATAAAGAAGACTATAACGACAAAATCATGGACCTTCAAACTGACGATTCATTTAAAAAACTTGAAAAAGACCCCACAAAAACAATAGTCAGCAAAACAAAAACCCTACAAAAAAGACTCTAAACTTGGCAGCGAAACAATATCCAAATTAATACCCACTAACCCCATCTCTCCAAAACTTTACGGAATCCCAAAAATAAAAAAAAAACAGTATTCCACTCAGACCGAGCGTCAGCGCAATAAACTCACCTAGCACGCTCTCTCACCAAAGAACTGAATCCTTTCACAGAAAACTCTATCTCAAACGTCCAAAACACTTTTGACCTTATCAAAAAGATACTACAGATTAAAATTCAACCCCAAGACATCCTAGTGAGTTTTGACGTAGTATCTCTCTTTACGAAAGTACCAATCTCTGATACAATGGATATTATTGAATCCTTTGCAAACATCCCCTCCGATCTCATACCTTTGATAGAACACTGTCTCAATAATACTTACTTCTCTTTCAATAACCAATTCTACAAACAAACCTCAGGAGCAGCAATGGGATCTACAATCTCACCTGTAATAGCCTTTAAGGAAAATGTAGAAACGAAAATCGTCAACCAATCCAAGCTTAAACCAGAATTTTTGTGCCGTTACGTTGACGACAGTTTTGTCATCTGGAGACATGGAGTAGATGAACTGCACAAGTTTTTCGATTTCATCGATCGATTACACCCTAATATCCAGTTCACCATGGAAATTGAACAAAACGGAAAATTGCCTTTCTTGGACGCACTAGTTTACAAAAGATCTGATAACACATAAGGACACGAAGTTCATAGAAAACCCACCCGTAGAAACAGATACCCACATGCCATCTCCCACCACCACCCATCTCAAAAGCAATCGGTCATCAACTCCCTTGTATACAGAGCTGTCTCCATAACAGATGAAGATAACTTACAAAAGGAATTACAAATTGTTGAACAAATCCTAATACAAAGCGATTACACAAACGAACAAATTGATAAAGCAATCAGAAAATACACTAAAAAAAACAAGTCAACACAACCTACATATTTAAACCACCTGCGGAAATAGGACAACTTCTAAACAATCCTAAAGATAAAAAGGCACCTCTCAGTGATCCAGTTTTATATAAAATCCCTTGTTCTTGTGGCAAAGTCTATATTGTAGAAACCGGGAGGGCGGTGAGCCAACATGTAATGGAACATGAGAATAAAGTCAGGCTAAAACATTTCACGCAATCAGCACTAGCTGAGCACAATATTGAAACACTACATAACATTTTCTTTGACAAAACAACCATCATCGCAAAAACATACAATATTTTTCCAAAAGAAACAATCGAAATCTCAAAACACCCTAAGAATATTAATTGGAACAATGGATATAATACCAATCCGATTTGGCTTTCCGTCCTCCCGGTTTTTTTTTTGTAAAGACTTGATTGGCCAGCAAGATTCGTAGTTTTGCACACGATTGCAACCCGAAACACCTCCTCTCAATTTATTAACCTAACTTTATTTATTTAATAATTCATCGTTTCCAGGTCGGTGCAGAAGGAATATTGATTGTATACCAGGCTTTAGATGTTGTAGTATTAATTCATTTCAGGATCTCATTCCAAGCGTATGCGGTAAGTTTCAGTTTCATATATTTATAATAAAAATTTCTATAAAAATGTTGGACCAGCCTTGATATTTTAAGTCATTGTGTGTTCAATAAAAAATGTCATTTAATATTCCTCTAATTTTTTAAGTAATCATATGAAGCGTAATTTCTAACTTTCTAACATTGTCTAACAAATTAAAATTTTTTAAATAAAAAAAGCAGCTGGCAACCAGTTTCTTTTATTCCTCAAGTATATTTTGTGAGATAAAACTATTTAAGTTCATAAACTCTCTATGGATATGTCAAGCCTATTTTTTGCTCAATTTCCAGTGTTCTTGCAAAATTTATACCTTAATTAGCGCAAAGTACGCAAATAAGGAAACACATATTGAAATATTTATATTGATTAATAAAACTAATAATAATAAAATTCATATATCAAGTGCCAAACACAGTGGGACCATGCGTCATTTCGAAGTGAATGCAGAATGACAACACCTCAATTCTGTCTCCTCTTCTGAGAGCCCTACGAGTACATAATATAAAAGTATGGAGATCATGAGCCTTCGAAGAAGATCTAAAAGTTTGTGTCAAGCATGATGTACTTTTTACATAATATTATAAACAATGAATAATTATACCAAATGAATACGATCGATGTGCTTGAAGTTCTGAACGTTCAAATGAACGAAATTTCTACTGATGGCTTTGTAAATTAGAAGCAGTGCTGAAATGTTCATTAATTTATATTGCAAATAATAGATTACAAAATTAACTTCGAATGCATTATCTCAATTGTAGTTGGAATAATATTTGTTAATAAAATGAAATAGAGAAGAAATATTTCGTCACAATAAGTATATGTAACAACATGAAGATACGCAATATTATAGGAACAATTTTCGTGAAGAGCATTTTGGTAATTCCCATTGGATTATTTTAATTAAACGGGATGATCTCATTTGGGTATTCTAATTTTTCACCATGTCCCGCTTCACCCTACAAATAAAAAACTTTTAATATAAAAAAATGAGTGTGGCAGTGGGGCCACACGGCAGAAGCGAAACTCTACGTGCGCTTAGCGTCATATACTCTACATTAGTAGATTTAGGACGCGCTTGAGTGCAAAGGAGCTTGCATAGTGGTGGATTAGTGAGGAGATCTCATAGTAAGAGAGTGCAGAGATAGAGATAGAGCGTATATATGCTTTGCTTAGCGTGGTAATAGTGGGGATATCGAAGAGGAGTCTAGAGCAATTGCGAGTCCCGCACAAAAGGGAGACGCGATTACAGAGAGAAGGTATACATAGGTCCTGGTTACACCGGCGAGCCTACAGTAGGCCAGCCTATAATAAGCTAGCTTAAATGAGAGTGTTCAGATTCGCGTCGACGCAGAAGCCGCAGGACTTCATGTGTGCGACAGAGAGCCACTGCCGAAAAGGCTAGCGTATTGTAAGCCGGTCTACTGTAGGCTCGCCGGTGTAAACAGGCCCATACAAAGCAAAGCATCTTAGCTTGCTTCAAATTAAAGATAATTTAGTTAAGGCGATGTACTATATGATAAGTGACATAAATATTACAAAAAATTGCAATTAAAGCTTAGCAGGTGTTTTGTACTCGAGTTAACAAAAATAGATTCAATTCTAGCCTTAGTTTAATATTATTCTCATTAAAATATACCCAAGCAACTGGAGCAAACATACGCTAAAAGTAAAGTTTTACATTAAAAATATAACAAGTAAAGCGGATGAGACATAAAATTCCTGGCAATATGTGCGGTAAAACGCTAATGGACAAAGTCAGTAATGAGAAAATTTTCAAAGAATGTGTTGTAGAGAAGACACACTGACGAAACAAGTATATCGATGTAAAGTAAGTAGTAGCGTACCCAGAGGCAGGCCGAGGAAAGAATAGTTGGAACATGTGAATGTGACCCTAATTCGAGAAGATATAAAAAGCTATAGAAACATAAGAACTTGCATGAGGAATTTCATAGACGTAAAGGAAGCTAAAGAAGTATGCCAGGACGGAAAAATGTGGTTACAAATAGCTTATTTATTTTTTTCAATTAAGTTCCCCGCGACCCAATTAGGTCATTTAAGGGGTAACATGATAACAAAACATCTAAACGCCTTATAAGGAAAAAGAAAACTAAATCTATTTGTATACAGCTCAATAGCAGCGGCAATTACATGTGAAAAACCCAAGTTTGAAGACAAAGCGAAAATAAAATTATTTGAATGGTTCGAAAAATTAAACAAGTTAAACAAAGTTAGGCTGTCGTGTAGTATAAGTTTATAAGAAGTGCATGATGAAGAGTGTCAGTGAAGTGAACGACGCCTGAAACGAAAGAACTTGGATAATAAGGGGCCCGAGTGGAGAGCTTTACATGGTGAATTTGTGAAGTTCTTCACCTGGGTTGATTGCTAGAGAGATTCATCAGCGACCTGAGTCGCAGCAGTATTGTGGAACAAACGTGTTATTCAAATAAGCCGCACGAAAATTATAGAATACGCTACAAATCTATACTTCCCTCCCTCATTATACCGCCTCGTATACAGAATCCCTTGATCCCTGACAATATAATGAGGCTAGAACCGAGTAAGTCACGCTTATCTCGAAAGGGATTTGGCTTAATGGTATAATAATAATAATAATAAATTAATCTCAGGCAAAATATGCCGGAATAGATAATTAAAGGACGTGCCTATTCTGCCGACCAGCTGAAGAAACTCTACAACTGCATTCGCAGCGAGCCGAGATATTGAATGAAACACGTTTACATCTGTAATTTTTAACGTATGGGAGTTTTTGAAAGAAATGTACCGTTCTTGGGTAAATCGAATATGCCCTATTTATTGAAAGCAAAAAATTGCAAATTTTAATTATTAATATGCACAACTGTAGATATACTATATATTAATGCATAAAGTCGCCGAGAATCCTTACTTAAAACACATCTGCGCAAATGTGCTGCTGAGTCAGGAATCAGCCTCCAAGATCTTCGACTTTCCTTTTCAAGAAACTTAACATCTATATTTTTTTGAAAATTAAAAAATTATAAAATCATTATAGAATTGATAATTTATTTTGATCATTCAAATCTTTGTATAAGTACAAAATAGAATAAAAGAGTGTACAGGCTTTGGTCAACTTATAAATTGCTTATCAAAATAATTTCATTTCATTGTTGATAAAAATGCAGTTGTACAGTTTCTTCTTCAGGACGGCAGTATTGATTACCTAATCTTATTTTATCCACGAGAGTTTGTTATTTCGAATACTACGATGCTTCGGTACTTTTCCTCCTGGAAAATGTTTGGGATTTGACCCGGGGAATAATGTGGCAAGCTCTTTTTGCCCTCCTGCGTATAATCCTGCCATTTCTTTGTTGAGGAAATGAGGTTAGGTACTCATCTTTCCAGAAGATAAAAATATGCTGGAAGTGAAAATTAAAATCCGACAAAATATGAAGAAAAAAATTACAATCCAGCATAATATGTATGCCGGAAAAGAATACACAACGTAAAATGTTTGGACCAGTTGGTAACATTTTATAATAGGCTTCAGGAGAGCAAAAAAAAAACATGAGCGAAATTCAAATTTTCATTTAAAGAAAAGAATTAGGTAGTACATATGAGATATGATAAAGCTCTAATCTAAAAAAAGTTGAAAAAAATCAATACTTTCCGAAATAAATATCGTCCAAAATCGTCCTGTCTCATAACCATGCAAGTGCCATGAAAAATTTCGTTTTCTCAAATTATTTCTAAAATTCTAATTAATATAAAATATATCAGTGAAACAGCGGAAACATGTTATGAGACAAATAAGAGGCTTAAAAGTGAGAAAGTACCATTTTTTCTAAACTTGTGAAAAATTATGTTGTCCTGAAATCATTGAAAAACTAATAGGGTAAAACCTAAAGGACACTTTTGCAAAAAAAAAATATTTTCAAATTTCTTTTATACAACATTTAAAAAAAAATTTGATACGGAAAAAATAATAGTGTCATTCGATTCAGCTTAAAAAAATTATATAAAGTCTATGTTTTTCACTATTTTTTTATCTAATCAATTGGGGAAACATTTCATATAAACAATTACTCGAGCAATTACTAATTTTACTTTGAATTAAATTAAATTGAATTTTAATTTTAATTAAAACTCCATAATTTGTACAATTTGAATTTTGAACAATTATTAGAGACCATTTTGGAGATTCCAAGCCTAGAAGATTAAAAATTGATTTTTTAGAGCATTTCAATATCAAAGAAACCAAAATTCACATTTTTTGAAAAATACAATTGCATCTTTAAGCAATGTGTTGAAAATAATATCAAATTGAATAAAAAAAGAATTGAAACATTTTTAAGTTAAAGAATGTCAGTTAAGGTATCAGGTATTATAACTTATAATTCCTTTCAAAAAACAAAGTTCTAGTTGCTAATATAAGAAGCCAGATCCAAAAAATACTTATTTGTTTGATTCCATCGAATTTTACGCAGCGAAATTCCGGAAACATGCTTGCGTTATTTTCCTTATTGATTCACTGTCGGAAAGTTAGACTTTAAAACTCTTATCTTGTTTTTAAAATAAAATTTATCCTTACTTTCGCAAAAAATAATGTGAAAGCGTTGACCAAATATTTAATTGTATCAGGAATTATTTTAAATGAAAGCTGCAGTTATCTCTTTTCTCGTTATATTTGTGTGTATGCACCTTCTTTCGGGCCCAGTTTGGGCTCAGGGAAATATTCCCTGTAGTGGTTAGTATATTCAACATGATAACGAATGTTAATAAGAAGGTATTATGTTGTAAAATTCAAAATTCATATTCCGGTTCTTGATTCAACAGTGAACTTTTTGACCGAAAATTTACGCTAGAAATTTATGAAAATTAAGGGCATGAACCAGACTGTCGCGTGGCAAATATTTTTAACGAACTTACTCATAAACTAAGAAGTCGAATCAATTTTCCATATAAGAATGACATTCATCTTTACTTCTTTTACGGATGTCTGGCATGAGAAATTCATTCGTGTTATGGAATATTAATTCTTAGTTTTGCTTCCATAAAGAACTGCGGTTTGTTAAATAGCAGGATTCATAGTCTTTCCCCTCGTTTTTTGTTTACTTTTTTCATGAATTCCTCTTTTTTACCCTGTTTTCAAAAAAATGTCTCTTTTTTTCCTTTTTTTTTGGATTTCGCTTAAATGAAAACTGAATTAATAGAACCATATAAGAAAATCGATCTGTTTTTTTTTTGTTGTTAAAAGTTAATTCTTTTCAATTGGAAAGTCTATCTTTTTGGAGAAAAGTCGTTTTTTTGTTGTTTAAAATTGAATTATTCTTCCAACTAAAAAGTCTACTATTATATTTTTGGTTCAGAATTCTTCTCCTATGGTTAGAAATTCTACAATTTTGATAGCAAATTTAATTATTTCGTTAAAAATTCTACTATTTTTTTAAAGAGTCATCTGTTTTCGTTCAAAGGTAATTCTATTTAATTGAAAAGTATACTATTATATTTTTAATCCAGAATACAACTCTTTTGATCAAAGATGGTATTATTTGATTAAAAGTTCGATTATTTTGCTGAAAATTGAACCACTTTGTTGAAAAGTCATACTTTTTGTTTGAAAGTTCATTCTTTTTATCTAAAAATTCCGCTACTTTCATATTTTTGGTTTAGAAATCACCCCCTTTTATTAAAATTTCTACTGTTTGTTAAAAAATTTCATAATTTTGTTGAAAATTGTTCGAAAATTATACTTTTTTGTTTTAAATTATTTTTAATTAGAAAGTGTACTATTATATTTCTGGTCCAGAATTTATCTGACTTGGTCAAACATTTTATACCGGGTGTCCAAAAAGTCCCGGGACGGCTAAATATTTCCTCAGGTAAGATATTTTTCAGGGCGGTCAAGGTCATTCTTGAAGGAACTTTGAACAAGGAATTCAATGGTGACCTTTATTTTGATCTTGACCATGACCTTCACGGTCATTTCAAGGTCAAATTGATTTTTTTTAATGGGAACCTCTATTTTTGACCCCGGGAACTGAGAGAGCGGAAAATTTTAAGTCCAGATATGACCTTGACAAATCGAAAATTTGACCTGGAAAGGTCAGGGCAAGGTGAAACAACGTACAGCAGGATGACTCGACCAGCATGCATTTATGAAGAAAATGTTCAACGCAAGAGTTGTAGCATTTTATACTCCCGATCGATTGCTGACTTTGACCTTGTCTATGACCAGAACCTTCACCAGGACATTTTCTTCAAAAATGCATGCCAGTCAAGTCATCCTCCTGCACGTTGTTTGACCTTGCCCTGACCTTTCCAGGTCAAATTTTCGATTTGTCAAGGTCATATCTGGACGTAAAATTTTCCGCTCTCTCAGTTCCCGGGGTCAAAAATAGAGGTTCCCATTTTAAAAAATCAATTTGTCCTTGAAATGACCGTGAAGGTCATGGTCAAGATCAAAATAAAGGTCACCATTGAATTCCTTGTTGAAAGTTCCTTCAAGAATGACCTTGACCGCCCTGAAAAATATCTTACCTGAGGAAATATTTAGCCGTCCCGGGACTTTTTGGACACCCTGTATAGTTAAAAAACTATTTATTTTGTTAAAAATCTATTTATTCTGTTAAAAATGTATTTTCCTGAAAAGTCTTTTTTTTCGTCGACAATTTAACTGTTTTGTTGCAAATTCGTCTTCTTGTATACAAAATGTATTCTTTTGGATTAAAAATTGATCTTTTGATAAAAGATTCGTCTTTTTTGTTGGAAAAATCATCTTTCTTTGTTGAAAATCCATCCGTTTTCTAAAAGATTCGTCTTTTTGGCTTAAAAATTCAACAATTTGGTTGAAAATGCAACAGTATTTGTTTCAAATTTTGTTGAAAATTCATCTTTCTTCTTGAAAGTTAAACTATTTGGTAGTCACACACAGAAAAAATAGCTGTAAAATTTACAACACGATCGGTATAAAATCTACTAATAATTCATGTTATCCATGTTCGTACCGTTTGTTTTGAAAATTTTACGTATCCTTTTTCTGCGAGCAAGCATCTTAATCTTAAATAATGGTTGAGAATCAATTTTTCTTATGAAAATTCAACTATTTGGTTGCGAATTCACGTTGTTTGGTTGAAAATGAACCTTTTTGAAGCAAATTGATCTTTTCGGGTATGAAGGTCAAATTTTTTCTAAGTACCTACATTAATGTTATTGAGCATTTTAGCATTTTAGGCTGTGAAGTGTGAAACCACTTTTACAATAATCTACATCATATATTTTACCTTGGAATTCTAAAATGTTTATTTATTTCGAAACTGTATATAATAAAGCGATAAGTATTAAATGATTATTATTAAGCACGCTCGAAAGTTAACCGGAAATAATTCATTTTTTTACCAGGAAAACCGCAAAATAGTTTGAGATTATTTTTGAAGTATGATTAACCGCCCTGCTGAAAGATGATTTTCAGAGCTTTCAGAATATTGGAACATAAATTTCCACATATATTTCTAGTTGCATCTACATGAATATTTCCATGTGAATATTTTCTCCCAGATAACTTAATCAAACCTTAACCTAATCTAACTTTATTTAACTAATAATACACGTTTCAGGACCCTGCAAAAGCATTACTGATTGTACACCAGGTTTCAAATGTTGCGGTATTTTAGAACCATTCGTTCAGAGAAACGCATGCAGTAAGTTTCAGTTTTATTAATTTATAATGAAAATTCCTATAAAAATGTTGAAATGTATATTCTGTAAAAGGTTTTTTCTCTTTATCTGGGTTTGTATACATACATGTAACTTTATACTCTAAGTATACCTTTTTAGGATAAATATAAATAATGAAACACGTATAAAAATATTTATATTGACTCATACCATTTTTGCATATATCTTTTTAAGTCCTGCCCTTTGTGGGAGACTGCGCCACCGTGGTGTCGGGGTGAGTGCAGAAAGATAATACCTCCATTCTGCCTAAACTTTAGAGAGACCTACATAATATATAAGAATAGAGAAGATGAGCTCTCAAAGAAGATCTAAGAGTTTGCATTACATGTTGAGTGCTTGAGCAGGATGCACTATTTTCCAGACAACATTATAAATAATAAATAATCATATTGTATTAATACGGTCGTATACTTATTATTTTATGTATTGCCATTATACACTGTAAAAACCTGGAGTGATTTTATATAAAGAAATCCACATTTTATTTTTAGATAATAAAAGGAAGGATTGTTTTCCTTACCAGGATCTTCTTGTTATTGATATTGAAATGTTATTTACCGAACTAAATTTATATTTACATTTTGTTATGTACACACCATAAGATGGGGCTATGCGAGAAATTTTTTTAGGGGTTTTCTCAATATATTACCAGGAGGAATAAAAAATAGATATTAATGATTTGAATGTATAATGCCTAACTCTTCGTCTTCCGTATCCTGAAGTTAAAACATTTAATTTAGTGATAAGTAACTAGTTATTGCAGTCCAAAGTATTTTCGTCCTTATCCCCCAATGTGGGGCTTGAATAACGTCCACTTTCAATAATAAGGTAATATCTTTTCAGCAACACCAAGTGGCAACATATCATAAATTTATTTTAGAGTAAGTTAAATCATTAGGATGAATAAAAACTTAAAAAAGCGTGTTTATTTTCATTAAAAGCATAACTTTATAGATTTTGATTTACATATAAGCTTATAAATATAAGGATAAAAAATCAAAAAATTATCTGTGATGCTTCGGTACTTTTCCTCCTGGCAAAGTATTTGGGATTTGGTCCGGTAAGGAATGTGGCAATCTTTCCTTGCCCTCCTGCATATAATATGCTGGAACGGAACATTAAAATCTGTCAAAATATGTCGGGAAAAAAGATTACGGTTGAATTGTGTAGTAGGCTCCAGGCCTAAAGAAATACTAAATATTCCACATTTTTCACGTTTTCTGAATTTGCTAAGCACAGTTTATAAATCATAGGTAATTTACATGAACAAAAATTATTTTTCAGCAATTTTTTATTTATGTCAATGGGTGTAATGCAAATCGTTGAAGAATTGGCTTAGGTATTCAATATAGGTAGAAAAAGCAGCGTTCGTTCCAGGAAAATATATTTGTGTTTGTTCCCTGGCGGCTATTCACTATCAGCGAATCATAATCTACGATTGTAATATGATCGAAGGAGGAATTAGTCACTCTTTATACATTTCGGAAACTGCGTTCCTCATCTATATTTAAACTGTTGTCAAACTATAAAATATGTACACAAACTATGCAGTGCTCTCTTTACCCATTGGTTTTTTGAGGATATAATTATTTTATATATCATTTAAATTTGGCGCTTGAAATTGTCGATCTATTTATGCGATTCCGTCCTTAACTAAGCGATAATTTTTCTCCAACTGCTTCGCAATGAGTCGATTACGCATTTTGCGTAAGTAGCATTGGGTAGGATAACTGTCGAGAGTAAAGAAGCGAATTTTATTGTGTCCCATGGGATTTGATTCACTCATGTTTCACAACGTTGCGTATTTATTGATTTGAATGTTGTTCACTTGATCAGCCTCAAAGTTTCTTCTCTTTTATTTTATCATAACTTTTACTGTCGTATATTATCTCCTCATTTTACTGAACATTTCGAAAAGTGTGGTGTTATTTTACGTATTCTAACTGATCTATAATTCTTTGAAGCAGTGAAGTGTCACTCTATACTCATAAAATCATTATCATTCAGAATCTGACAAGAATCCAGGAATTGAAGCGCCACTTTTTGTTGTCGCACCCAGAAAAAAGTTTATTTGATTCAAACAAAATTTTATTGAAGCAAAGAAATTTGTGCATTGCTATGCGGTTAAAGAAAAGTTTCTTTAATTTAAAGAAATTTCTTGGTAACCTTTTTTATTTACAATAAAAAGAAATAGTTTTTGGTTCTAACGAAAAGGACCCCGCACCAAATGTACAGAAAAAAGCCTTATGATAAAAAATTCTAAAAAAAATTTTTTCTAGTATTTTCGAACCTGCAAACTAACAACTCAAAAGAAAAATGTCAGAAAGATGGACAGTTTTTAGACAAACACTTGTCCAAAGTTTCGATTTTTACATGTATTATAATGGAAACATGCTTATTTTAGCAAAAGTTTTTTTTCCTCAAAAACGCTATGATAGATTTGACTAAAACTTTTATATTTTGACGATCAGGCGTACCGAATCAAAAGATTCATACCCACGAACTAGAAAGATTAACGATTCTTCTGGTATACAGCATGTTTTTGGGGGTGTTTTTGTACCCTAAACATCCAAGTAACAAATGTAAATCATCATTTCTTGGTAACTAAAATCAATAAAGATTTTTATTCAACTGCTACGGTATGAAACGACTTTCCAATAAGTGGGGTAAACATACATAGCAAGAATATGTTTTGACCTAATTTTAGGGGATTTTTTACCATCCCTTAAACAATGAGTCTGAAGTTCCTAACGCATGAATCAATAACGAAAAATAATTTTATTTTTAAATGCATGAAAGCTGCTATTTTATGACAGAAAATAGTCGCGTACAACCCTAAAAACTTCTCAAAGCACTTTTAACCCCTCATCAGATATAAAACTCACCCAAGCTAGCCCTAAATATTTTTAAAATTCAACAAAACCAACCTAATTCAAAAATCCGCCCAGTTTTTGCTGATAATAATTTCAATTGATGCCAAAGGGGCACACATGAAGTCTCAACCCTTCAGCACATTTAGAACTCACCCCAGCCACCCCCTAATATTTTAAAAATTCAATAAAATCACCCTAATGCAACAATTACTCTAATAAAGCAGATTTGCAGAGGTTGGTGCAAGTTCGTGTTTATGAATATTTGAATTTCCCACATAAAAGTACTGTTGCAACTTATTGGTACAGTTTCGTACACGTTACAACAGGTTTTCTCAGGTTGGTACAAGTCCGAGTTTATGAATATTTGATTTTCCCGTGTAAAAATATTTTTATAAGTAATTCGTAAAGGTGAGAACAATATTGAAACTTTTTTGTGTAAAAATAGTCTTACAACTTAATCGTACAAGTTGAAACCAGTTAAAGCAGGTTTGTACAGGCTGGTACCAGTTACTATTATTTATTTTCTCACATATTATGAGTGTATTTATATTTCAATTATTACTACCGTTAATATCGCTTTAATATAAGTGCACTTGACTTATATTTTTTGTTATCAATTTTAACGTGTTTGGAAAAGTACGGTGTGAATTATCTTTGCTTATTTTCTGCCTTAATCTTGAAGTTTTGAAACATTTCTTTGCCCATTTGGCATCAACTGAAAACATTTTCAGAACAATCCTGTTGTACTTTCAAATTAGGGTGATTTTATTGAATTTTGAAAATATTTAGGGGTTGCTGGGTAAGTTCTATATGTGCTGAGGGATTGAGGCACTTTTTTGTCCCTTTGGCATCAACTGAAAACATTATCAGAAAAACCTAGCGTATTTTTGAATTAGGGTGATTTTATTGAACTTTTAAAATATTCGGGGGTAGCTAGGGTGAGTTCTACATGTGCTGAAGGGTTGAGACTTTATGTGTGTCCCTTTGGCATCAATTGAAATTATTATCAGAAAAAACTGGGCGGATTTTTGAATTAGGTTGGTTTTGTTGAATTTTAAAAATATTTAGGGGTAGCTTGGGTGAGTTTTATATCTGATGAGGGGTTGAAAGTGCTTTGAGAAGTTTTTAGGGTTGTACGCGACTATTTTCTGTCATAAAATACCAGCTTTCATGCATTTAAAAATAAAATTATATTTCTTTATTGATTAATGCGTTAGGAACTTCAGACTCATTGTTTAAGGGATGGTAAAACATCCCCTAAAATTAGGTCAAAACATATTCTTGCTATGTACACTTACTCCACTTATTGGAAAGTCGTTTTATACCGTAGCAGTTGAATAAAAATCTCTATTGATTTTAGTTACTAAGAAATGATGATTTACATATATGTTACTTGGATATTTAGGGTACAAAAACACCTCCAAGAACATGCTGTATACCCAAAGAATCGTTTATATTTCTAGTTCGTGGGTATGAATCTTTTGATTCGGTATGCCTGATCGTCAAAATATAAAAGTTTTAGTCAAATCTATCATAGCGTTTTTGAGAAAAAAAACATTTTTCTAAAATAAGCATTTTTCCATTAAAATACATGTAAAAATCGAAACTTTGGACAAGTGTTTGTCTAAAAACTGTCCATCTTTCTGAAATTTTTCTTTCGAATTTTTAATTTGCAGGTTCCAAAATACAAGAAAAATTTTTTTTAGAATTTTTTATCATAAGGCTGTTTTCTGTACATTTGGTGCGGGGCCCTTTTGGCTTGAAGGAAAGAATGATTGGCTACATTCAACCCAAAATTCATTGAAATCAAACAAACACTTATGTTGAAGATTATATTATTTGGTTCAACACAACAATTACGTTAAATCCACGATACTTCTATTTATTATAACTGAAATATTTATTATGAATGAAAAATTTTCTTATAACAATGGAGAGTTTATTTTTGCGAAAGAAGGCATATAAACGAGGTTAAGAAGGTTATCGGTAGAGCAGGGCCCATCATCAGGAGTAAAAATATATCAAGTATAGCTAAAAAGGCAATGCATAATTCTATATTTATACATACTGAGTTCTACGGTAGCGAGACCTGGACTTACCAAGGAATGGATGAGAGTAAAATTAACGTTATTAACATGAAACTCCTGCACATGATGTGCATTAAAACACTGATGGACAAAGTGACTAATGAGATAATCATCAAATAATGTGGTGTAGATGAGACGAAACAAGTGTATCAAGGCAAAGTAAATGGCAGCGTGCCCAGAGGTAGACCGCGGAAAGAATGGTTATAATGTATGAATGAGACCCTAATTCGAAGAGACATAAGAAGCTAGAGAGATTGATCAGCAACCTGGGTCGGAGCCGTGTTGCGGAACAAACGTGGTATTCAGATAAACAACACGGGGATTCTAGATCAATATAAAAATCTAGTTTATTTGAAGAAATAATTTTCTGTCTTTCGTATAATGAGATTAAATAAATTATTTCTGAAATTTTGTCTAGTTCTTTAATTGAATCAAAAAATAATTCTTTTAAATTTAAGAATTAGTATCCAACAAATAATTCCTGTAATTCAAAGAAGAACAAAAACGTCATTACTCAAAATCGAACAAATTTTTATTTTGAACTAAAGTGAAGAAATGAAAGAATCAATTTCTCAAATTTGAAAAAAAACTGTTCTCTGGGTTAGACAAAAATATTTCTATTCCACAACAGAGAATTACTAATTCGCTTAGTAAGGCTTACAATGTAAGTCAGTAAGTCTTACGAATTTCCATTTAGAGAGAAAAGCCCTAACGTTTCCCATAAGTAATTGCATGAAATTGCAATAAATTTAATTTAAATAAATAAATCTATTTAATGAACTTATTGAATCTGAAATTAAATTTGAATATAAACCTCTAAATTTGTATATAGAACAAGTGTCGTATTAAAAATAATACCAACTTGAATGATGGCAAATTTGAAACTTTCAAAATTAAAGAATGTTAATTACGGTACGCATGATTATACCTTATAATTTCTTCAAAAAGACGACGATCTTGTTGCTAATATAAGAAGACAGATCCAACAAATACGCATTTATTTGATTTCATAGAATTTTATGCAGAAAAAATTTATAAACATTCTCGCATTATTTTTAAAAATGTACACGGAAAATAAGAAAAAATGTACTCTCATCTTGTTGTTCAACTAAAATGTATCCTTATTTTCGCAAAAAAAAATTGTGTAAAAGTGTGAAACAAATGCAGAAGTGTATCAGTAATCATTTTAATGAAACCAGCATTAATCTCTTTCGTCGTTATATTTGTGGTTTTGGGCCTTCTTTTGGGATCAGTTGCAGGTGGCAATGTTCCCTGTGGTGGTTAGTATAGTCAACATGTTAACAAACATTAATAATAAGATGTTATGATGGAAAATATAAGACCTATATTCTGGTTGTTAATTTAACACTGAACTTTTTGACCGCAAATTTAAGTTGGAGATGTATAATCATTAAGGGCATATACCAGACTGTCGCGTGGACAATATTTTTCATATTGCAATTTCCATTTGAAACAAGTGATCATTTGACACTAGCTTTCAAGCTGCAAAAGTAAAATAGTTTGTCACTTTTCAATAGCGAAATTCTTTGGAATTTATTTCCACGTTCAAGGTAAAAGAAACTAAATGTTGATCTAGTTCGAACAAAGTCTCACGCTCCCTACTGATATAACTAATTTCTAGTCAACCTTAAACGTTACTATCAATTACAAATATCTTTTAAAGGTACACAAAAATAGATGGTTCTGTGGACGCGTAGTTTCACAGATACCTATGCAACTGAATTTTTTATTAAAAAATTATTTAAAAATTTTTGTAGGGGTCGAAGCGAAAATTGTTTGGATATTTTTCAGGTCATTTTGATGCGCTTTTTAATAAAAATTTCAAATATCGCCTCCTTTCCACAATAGCTACAGAGATTCTAGAAGTAATAAAATCGCAGTATTTTGGGATTTTTTTGGTGAGGGGAGGGTTAACCAATTCGGAGGAGGAAGCTCACACAATTTAGATTGAACTTCACTTCAATTAATTTCGTTCAATCTTGGAGTTGCATTTCGCTGCCTCGTCCTCAAGATCAATCATGTAGATGTTTAAAGTATTTGCGATTTAATAGACTCTTGCTATTTCTCTTGCTTCGCTCGCAAGTTTCAGCGCGCCTAGGGCGCGCACCTGTTGGATCTCGCGCTTCGCGCTCGATTAGGTATTCATCTCGCGCTTCGCGCTCGATTATATGTTTATCTCGCGCTGCACGCTCGGACACATTTGTCGTCTAGGTTTTCACACTTCGTGTGCTCGCTATTGCGCGCTTCGCAAGCTAATACTCTCTTAGTAAGCTTCATCGTTATGACCTGCTTTTGGTTTAATTATGTCAGTTTTACATAAAAATAAGAACTAATTTACTTAAGGTTCTATCGACCTTAAGGAACAGATTCTCATCACGACACTCGCGCTTCGCGCTCGATATTTGGTATGATCATCATGTGAACCTCGCGCTTCACGCTCGTTTCTGTTCATCGTATAATAGAAACCCAAAAGTTTGAGCGCGCTTGCTGCGCGCAATTTGGTCTTCGCGCTTCACAACGACCATATGTTACGTTCAATGTTCTTCAGATAAAAATGACTAAAGTTGTATTTGATTTAAAATGAAGAAGGTAATTCCTTTACTTCAGCGTATATTTCCGTATCTTTATAATAAATCCTACAATCAGAAAGATTTTTTTCCAACTATCTGAAAAGGGGAGAAAAAAAGTATTTAAGTCGTTTTTGGAACATATATCTAGCTTTTTCATTCATAATCAAACCGACCCCTTGACTACCATGTGATTCCCTATCTACTCCTGACCATATTTCAAAACCTCAATCAAAGTTTCAGTCCATTCCGAGGCTACTTTATTGTTTGTATTATTCATGTTTAGATTGTACACCCAACTACCACCTTTATGCGCGAAATTTGTTGTGCGAGTCGAAATCATGCCCAAGTTAAGTAGTGATTCGTCGTATAGTGGAGAGTCCAGTTCTTACGTCAGTCCCACCAAAACTTCTGTTACGGGGGGAGGGGGGGGGGGCGAGGACAAGGAATGGAAACCGAGAGAGTCGCAATTGGTTGATGTTTTATACTGAGAAGGTCACCAGCCTTCAGCAGCGTTGTATTAGATAGGAGTTCATATGTAAACAAAGATCAAAACGCATTCTGAAATAAAAGTCAGATTTTCAGTCAGAATAAATTGTTTGAATTATTATTCTATTTTATTGTTTCAATCGTTAGAAATAGTATTGAGAACATAAAAAC
>CAKNYM010052936.1:727101-820266 GCA_932195095.1 Andricus curvator | reverse complement strand
CATTTTTCACATAAAACCAATACTTTCTCATTATGATGAGAATGTAAAAAGGTGAAAGTTTTAGGCTTTAATTTTTGTTCTTCTAGATAACTGATTGTCTTTAGCATGTTGCATCATTCACTGTGGTTATAAAATGGTACACATCAATGGCTGCGCTGATTTCGGATTGGTATATTGTTGATGTCCTCATCAACGTCCTCTCTGTACTCTACTCCAGATAAATATTTCTTTATAGTCTTTAGTGGTAATATACTCCAAACCCTTATTCAATTTTTGGCAAATTCATTTTGTTTTTAGAATAATATTTAAACACTTACAATCTTCCGATAGGTTGAGACAGAAAATATATTTTTTTAGACAATGCTTCTAAATCTTGAATATTTTTCAAGAAGACAGCTAAGCAAACTTGCATTTCACGCTCTTTTTCAGCTTTCTGTATTCTTCAGACAGTTGAAGATAACTGAAAAAGGGAATCTGATAAAACTTTCTTTATATACAATATACAATAAACAGAGAAAATTTATATGCTTTGTATAAGTACTAAAGTTTTTTTGGTGAGCAGTAATAGGAAAAAGGGTATCATTTAGAAACTGATTTGGCGCTCATCAGGATTGCTGAGAAGAGGTGACGACTCGAACTTTTTCTCACTGGCCTCCATAAGATAAGCTGATACATGTGCGATAGCAAGGAACGAATTGACGCGACCGCCAGGGGCGGCGGCGGCGGCGCTCTTACAAGCTTTTTAGTCTTTAATTTTTTAAAAAGAAAAGTTGAATTATGATTTTAAAATAAATCAACCAAACGTGTTCACTAGAATACAACGTTCGTCATCTATATTCTAATGTTTTTATTTGAAAAGAGGAACTGTGTAATAGCGTAAACCACAACTTTGGTAATTTCATCTGCTGGCTTGGCGAGTACTGATAACGCTCATGATTCACTACCATGTATACCATTATACCATTAAGCCATTTCCCTTTCAGGGTAGGCGTGACACTACCCGATTCGGGTAGTGTTTCTAGATGGATAGTTTTCTTGTAGTTATAAATAGCTACAAGTGTGGGCTCACCACACCCATAATATGCCAACAGCACGTAGTATTCTCGAATGGTCACCCATCCAAGTACTAACCGCGCCCAACGCTGCTTAACTTTAGTGACCTGACGAGAACTGGTTTTTTTGTCAGCGTGGCATGGCCGTTGGCCATGCCACGTTGGCCGTTGACCATAGTTCGCAATATTTACCATAGTGCTTAATCGAAACTTCTAGAAGAAGGTTTGACATGTAAATAGCGTTTATAACATCATATGTTGTTTAGCGAGCATTTGATTCGCTAATTAATCAAAATCACAGTTCGCCATAGTTCTGATCATATCATAAAGCATTATATTATACTATATGGTTCTCCTTTATCCACAACCGAAATACACTGGGAATCCCATTTAAGTCTGGTTTCGGGCATGCTCCTAAATGTCCTTGACTTAAATCGAATACAGCATTCGCTCGCTCAGAACTTAAACAGTCAGTGGTCTCGTATTATTAAAAAACAGAACAGGAGTAATTTGCCATGAAAAATAGGTCATAAGTGGTCAACTTTGGGATGCCATAACTTATGACCTATTGGGGCTCAGTTAATTTTTTCAAAATTGCTCTTTATTTTGTCTAATATAATCAACATCTAGAACATTTTTCACACAGAATTAACAGGTTTAAAGTACGGATAAAATTTTTAGAATTTGATGTTTAGCCTTTTTTTTTAATCGGATTTCTATGAAAAGGTAAAACTATTAGAGATGCAAGGTTCTTTTTTAACTTTTTTACAAAATTTTCTAGTCTAATTTTGCTGTCGGATGTTTTGCATTTAAATACGTCAGTGTACGCTACCACAATTCTGGATTTTGGAATTTTCATCAAAAACCCTCAATAAACCGTTTTAGCTACAAAAAAAGCGCTTTACCTACTTGATACGCTAAGGAGACCTTCTTTCGTACAGGATGCTTGGACTGTCGGTCATTTTTGTTGATTTATATTATTATTATTATTATTATACCATTAAACCATTTCCCTTTCGGGGTAGGCGTGACTTGCTCGGTTGGAGAATAGTAGTGTGCATATGGGTATATAGGTATAAGGTAGGTAGAAATATAGGTATGAGGTGGATAGGTATATAAGTGTTAGGTATATATATTTTAGATTGATCTGGAATTCTCGTGTTATTTATTTAAATGACACGTTTACTCCGCAACACTGCTCCGACCCAGGTTGCTGATCAATCTCTCTAGCGATCACCCCAAGTGAAGAGCCTCACAAAATTGTTATGTATGGTTCTCCACTTGGGCCCATTAGTATCCAAGATCTTTGTTTCAGGCGTCATTCATTCTACTGTCACTCTGTTTACAAACTATTTGTCGCCACACTTTTCTGTCCTGGCATACTACTCTAGTTTCCTTCACGTCCATGCATTTTTTCATGCAAGCTCTTGTGTTCCTATGGCTTCTTATGTCTCTACGGATCAATGTCTCATTTACAGATTCTAACCATTCTTTCGGTGGTCTTCCTCTGGGCATTCTGCCATTTTATAATACCTCGCTTCCAGGGCGGTGCGGAGTGAATGCTGATTGTATGGCAGGCTCCATATGTTGCGGTGTTTTACGATCACCACAACAGGCAAACGCATGCGGTAACTTTTTTGTTTATTATTTTAAAATGAAAATTGTTATAAAAATTTTGAACTATAGTTCAACATTTGCATAAGCTTTTGTATATTCAAGAAAAAATTTTAATGAGTATTTTATTAATTTTTCAAGTAAGCATATAAAACCTAATTTCTAACTTTCTAACGTTGTTGACCGAATTCAAAGTTTAAGAATTCGTAACGCTTATTTGTTCAAATACATCCTACAATAAGTGAAAGAATTGGCATCTAGTTCCTTTCATTTTTGCAGTATGTTCTGTAAAATGATACTATCTAGGTTCATAAACTCTGTACAGATATTCAAGAGATATTCAGATGTTGATCAGTCTAAATATCAAGTGATGATGGTGATTGAATAATCAGAAAGAGTGTTTTGATTATTCAATCACCATCATTATTCTGTATTGGTATGTCACGCCTATTTTTCGTTCCATTTTCAGCCTTCTTGAAAAATGTATACATCAATTAGCTTGACGGAATATTGAGTGGACCTTTTTAAAAAAAAGGGTAGCTTTTCAACAAAATACTTGAATTTTGACAAAATAATAAAATGTTGCGCAAAATAGTTGAATTTTTAAGCCAAAAAGACGCATTTTTCAGAAGACAGTTCAATTTTCAACCCGAAAACTTGAATTTTCAACAAAAAGATGCAATCTCAACAAAAAATGCAATAGACAATATATCAACAACAAAAAAATGAATTTTGAACAAAATAGTTGAATTTTCATCCAAAGAGTTGGATTTTCAACGTACAAAAGGTTAATTATCAAAAAAAAATGTAATAGTTGATATTTTCAACCAAAAATATGAAATCTCTACCAAAAGAGATTAATCTTGAAACGAAAAGGACCAATTTTCAACTGAGAAGATTAATTTTCTACAAAAAGGACGAACTTTTAATAAAATACACAAACTTTTGAACAAATATTTGAATTTTCAACTAAAAAACATCAATTTGCTACCAAAAATGGGAAATTTAAATTTTCAGTAGACTTTCTAGCCGAAACATTAACTTTCTGTAAAACAGTTAAATTTTCAACAACAAAATTAATTTCCAACCAAAAAGTTGCGTTTTTGACCAAAAAAGTGGAAATTTCATACCAAGAAGATTAGTTTTCTACCAAGAAAGACAAATTTTCAAATTAAAAAGTTCATTTTTGTCCAAAAATGGAACAGTAACATTTCCAGTTAAAAAATAATGATTTTAAACTAAAAAAGAAATCGAAGTTTCCAAAAATAATTAAATTTTTACCGAAAAACATGAAGCTTCAGACAGAAAAAATTTTTAACAAAGCAGTGCAGCTTTTACCCAAGTTGTTGAATTTTTTATTATAAAATATGAATTTTCAACAAAGTAGTTAAACTTTAATCTAAAGAGATGAATTCTTAACTAAAATTATGAATATTTATTCGTAATAGTTACATTTCTAGTTAAAAAATTAATTTGTAATAAAAAAATGAATATTTAACCAACGAAGATTAATTTTCAGCCAACCGATTACATTTTTATCCAATGAAATAAAATTCTCACCAAAAGACATCAATTTTATAACCGAAAAGACAAATTTTCATCAAAAGTGTTTATTTTTCAACTAAGAAAGATTTCAGTTGAATTCTCAACACCTAAATATAAATTTTTAACAAAAAATTAATTTTTCATCAATATATTCATATTTTCAAACCAAAAAGACGAATTTTGAACAGAATAATTGAATTTCACCAAAAACATTTATAACAAAATTGTCGGATGTTCAACCAAATAATGAAAATGTCAACCTTAAATGGAATCATCTGGAGGAAACAACTGCAAAAAAAAATAAAGACAAATAGAAATAGAAGGCGAGAGTTACGAGAGTTACTGTACGTTCATATACGTTTTTCTGAGTAATCGTCAAAATTAGCATTTACAAGAAATGCAAAACTACAAAATAATACAGAAAAGTCTTTTAACACAAAGACAAATCAGGCAATTCAAATTTTGTATTCAAAATGATAATTTTTCGAGCTGGAAAAGGGAAGGAAAAAGTTCTGTCGCACCCTGTCCCTTTCCCAGCTTCATGATTTTTCTACAAAAATTGTCAAAATTACTCCATTTGAAAATTTATGATCAAAAAGTCTTTTCTACTCATGCGTTAACTTTGAATTATGTTAATGAAAAAAGTTTAACTATAAAAAACCGATTTTCAAAATATATAAATTGCCATAACTTCCCTACTCTTCAATAAAATGTATTAATATCATAGGTCAATCGATTCATTTCGGACCAAGGTATCTTTTATATTCTTGCATCAACTTTGAATTATGTTGAAGAAAAAAGTTTTACTATAAAAAACCGTATTTTCAAATAGTATGCATTACCATAGCTTCCTTACTCTTCCATAAAATTTATTAAGATTATAGGCCAATTGATTCAACTCGAATCAACACATTTTTTCCGTTCTTGCATCAACTTTGAATTATGTTAGTGAAAAAAATTTTTACTATAAAAAACCGATTTTCAAAATATACAAATTACCATAACTTCCCTACTCTCTGATGAAATGTATTAATATCTGGGGTAAATCGATTCGTCCCGAACCAAGGAATCTTTTATATTCTTGCACCAACTTTGAATTATGCTAATGAATAAAGTTTTACTATAGAAAACTGATTTTTAAAATATTATTGAGTGCTAAAAAAAATGCAATCAATATTTTCAGAAATCATTTGGTTATAGCCAACGGCCATACCACGCTGAAAACCCCAGTTCTCGTCAGATCACTGAAGTTAACCAGCGTTGGACGTGGTTAGTACTTGGATGGGTGACCATTCAAGAATACTGACATGAGTGCTGTTGGCACATCGTGGGTGTGGTGAGCCCACACTTGTAGTTATTTATAACTACAAGAAAAACCTAGAAACACTACCCGAATCGGGTTGTTACGTCTACCCTGAAAGGGAAATGGTTTAATGGTATATATATATATATATATATATATATATATATATTTGGTCAGTTTCAAGATATTAGTGAGGAAAATAAGCCATCCAAATTTCATCAATTTATCTGCAACCGTTTTCTAGTTATCGTGTTCACAAAAATGTGTGACATTCACACACATATCTGCACACATATTCACACACATCCACACATACACAGCCGGACAATTGCTTACAACATTATATTAGACATTTTTAAACTAAGGAAGGTTAAATTAAATAAATTTAAAAATTTTGGAAAATGTTACCATCCCAAAGCTTCCTCTATGAGGAAGGAAAAGTTTATTGGAATATTTATATTACCTAGTAAAACTTTTAAATGCAGTGTGCCTCAGGGTGGGGTGAATGCAGAAAGATAATACCTCCATTCTGCCTCAACTTCTGAGAAACCTAAATAATATAAAAGGATGGAGAAGATAAGCTCTCTGAGAAGATCTAAAAGTTTGTTTTATATGCGAAGTGTTTAAGTATGATGTACATCTTTCAAGAAAACATTATAAATAATAAATAATCACACAGCATTAATACGATCGTTTACTTATTATTTCATGTACATATTGTCATTATACGCTGTAAAAACCTGGAATGAGTTTACACAAAGAAATCCCAATTTTATTTTTAAATAGTAAAAGGAAACACTGTTTTTCGTATGAGGATTTTTGTTCTTACTGACATTGGTAGTTTATTTACTGAACCAGATAATTAGTACAGTTAGCAGAACTCAACTTCCAATTAGTCAACAATGACTAATGCAAAAGCAAAAAAATTAGTTTCTGATTCATTAACTTATAATTGAATTAAATTTCAAGGAAACATCACGTAGATTATATTATTTGACTGAAAAATTATTTAAATTATATTCAATAACATTTTTCCATTTTTCTACTGAAAAGTAGGTTATTTTGACTAATCGTTGAGTTTTTTTGATAGTTTATATTTATTTTATCTATTTATGCAAAAGGCAAAAATAAAATGACTGGCATTCCATGGACACTGCTGAAGAAATAAAGTGGTTTGGAAACTTTTGTATAGAAAAATAAAAATAAAAGTAAAAATAAATATATGAATATATATATATATATATGTAATATATATATATATATAATATATATAAATATAAATAAAAAATAAAAAATAAAAATAAAATAAAGGTACCTACAAATATCTGGAAAATCATACAAGTTCAGCTTTTATTTGTTTAATTGAGTGCACAATTTTTCTAAAGAGAATATTCTTATTAAACTAAGGGACTTTACCCCCTGCGCGCGCCAACTGCAGTCTCAAGCAAAAAAACATAGGTTGACAAAAATTTAGGTCTGTGTTTTTGAGACAGGTAGTATAATTTTGAGAAAAATAAGCATGGTCAAAAATGTATGTGTATGTTTTTATTGCGGCAACAAAAAATGCGGTAATATGACATGAGTTAATATAGTATATGGGGCAATATGACTTATGAAACAATATGGCTCGTAGGGCAATATGTCACATAAGGTAATATGGCACATGGGGTAATTTGGCACATCGGGTCTATGTTCTGTTAAGAGTTGTATACTTGATTTGATCTTCTGAATTCTTTTTATTAATTTTTTCCCTTCTGGATCAAGAACTATATATAAAGAGAAAAGAATATAAAAATATCAAACAGCGTTAAGAACAGTAGGATATAAGGAAGTTTATTACTATGAAACTATGCATTAATTGAATAATGGTTTTCAAAGTTCTGAATAATCTTTCTTTTGCAAGAAGCAGACCATTTTCATCCATTGGAATATTGCTTCTCTTTTATTTTTCGAAATGTCTAAGCACACTGAAGATATTTTATCTACGCTCACCGAATTTGGGTGAACCTAGAGACGGCCTGTATTTTTTCACACAATTTTTATTTGCAAGAATGCTATCGATTCTTCATATAAGTTTTGTACTTTTCAGAATTCAGCAGATTTTCGCAAAGCGCCTAGTGCTTCGGACCGATGTTCTCACTAAGCGCCTGCTTATTCAAGCCATGCCCCTAAGGCTTGGCAGAAAATATTTCTAAGATTATTCCCTGTGGATTGTATGCTCAAGGCGCTTATCGCATTTAGAGGTGGCCGAAGAGAGAGAAAAGGCGCTTTCTGAGACTACTATATATCCTTTTTCTTATAAATACCATATATAATTAAACTCTATATAAAAGGCAGAGATAATAGACCTTTGATCGTTTTTGTGACATCTCTTGACTTCTTTTCGCTCGGCAAAATGGTTGTAACAAAGCACGAAGGAAGTTCTTTTATGAAGCTGGAAAACTTGAATACTTCGTTGAAGATCGATGATAATGGTCGATCTGCGATTTACGATCTGACAAGTTTTTCTCGTAAAAGGTGCTTTGAAGAAACTGAAAAAGGGCGGAGAAAGAAAGAGCGGCTCGGATTGTTAAAAAACAATGCAACTGCGTATAAATGAAACTGAGTTGAAGAAAAAGAAAACAGTGGCCGCAGGGCAAGGAAAACCTGAAAATCCGGGAAAAGTCAGAGCAATTTCGTGGTCAGGGAAAGTCAGGGAAAAGTTGTGGATTTTGAAAGAAAAAAAATTGCAAATTTCAGGAAATTTACATAAGAAGCACTTTGAGTAACTGTCAAGAATAATCAGGGCTTCCACACATTTAACTTTTAGTCACTTTTTTCAAATCACTTTTTAGTCACGATAGTCACTGTTTCCAATTTAGAGATCCCGTTAGTCACTTTTGTTCAATAAATTAATGAATTAACCACTATTGAATTTAGATCTATACCTATTTCTAAATTTTCTTGGATTCTTTTTGAATATTTTAGGGTATTTTAAAGGATTTCAATAAATTGTTCACATATTTGAATGATTTGAAGGATATTCAAAAAATAAAAAATAAATGTAAGGAATTTTAAAAGTCTCCAAGAAATTTTAAATTGATTTCAATAATTTAAAGGGATTTAAAATTTTTGAAATATTTGTGGGTATTTTAAAGGATTCCATAGCATTTTCAAAAGATTCTGATATTTGTTAAGGGATTTCCAAAGATTTTAATGATTTCAAGGTATTTAAAAAATGTGTATGCGGTTGTAAAGAATTTCATAGAATTTCGGAAGATATGGAACGATTTTAAAGGAACTAAAAGGGTTTTAAATTATTTGAAAGGATTCTAAGGGATTTCATCATGTTTCCGATCATTTAAATGGTTTCAAGGGATTTTAAAAACTCTCAATGTATTGTAATCAATTTTCCGGGATTTAATTAAATATAAAATTTCATTGAATTTAACGGGCTTTAATGATATTTAATTGGATTTTAAAGAATTTAATCGCAAGAAGTGCAGAATTTCGTAGGCTTTAAAGAGTTGACGAGATTTTCAAATATTTTTCGCAATTCATTTGAATTCATTTGGAATTCAGCCTGACTACTTATTGATTTAGACTGAATTTTCTTGAATTCTTTTGAATTCCCTTGAATTTTTTGAAACTTATTTCAAGCCTAATAAGTTCTATGTATTTTTTTATATTTTTCAATTGTTTTCATTTCACTTAAATTTTTTTTAAACTCACCTTCAATTTTTATGAATATTTACCACTGCCTTTTCTGCGTGTTTAAACACTATTGTCAATTTTGTACGAGTAAAGTTTTCGAATGTTTTCAATAGCAATAAAACTAATAATTTTTTTTATTCAGTTGATACAACAATAATTTCAAGTTTAAAAAAATGTCTTACACATATCTTTTCTCGTTTTGTTTAGATATACTTTACAACTTTTTATGACGCTGAATTGGCATTTTTTGACTATTTTGAACTGGCTTAAGAAGTATGTTAAAAATTTGTTTCACTTCCAAAAAAATAGCAGTATGTTTCTTCTGTTCGAACGAAACTAATTTGATGAAAAATACTTGAAAGAAAATTGTAAATATATATGCCATTAAACAAATACAAAACAACGTAATTTTTGTCAGTATTTCAAAAAAATTCTAACTTGATATATAATTATTTTTTTAAATTTCATTTTATTATTTTCTCTATAAATCTGCATACATATAAAATTCGCAATAATTTTTGAATTTATATGAAATTGTTCAACATTTCAAACCGCTGTGCTGACCAAAAGTGATATATAATTTTTTTTTAAATCACTGATTATCCTTGTAGTATACCTCAACATTTACACATTGCTGGAAAAAGAAGATGAACATATTTAAATTTTTCACTCGTCCCTTCCCCTTATATTATTTTACTATTTTTCGAAAAATTATTATTAAATTAAGAAATTGCTACATAACATTTCTTATGAACAATTTATCATTTTTTATAAATATCTTCTCTTGCAGTACTTGAATAAAAGTTGCTGTTTTTTCTGAAAATTTAAGCTTTTCTTGAACATTTTAGTTATGAACAAATAATAAATGAATATCGCGAAAAGTAATTTTTCAAATAGTAGGAAAGGCCACCCTAGAGTAGATAATGGTCCTATGGTAGATAATCATTAATTAAAAATAATAATGAATGATAAATAATTAATTTGATATAATTAATAGTTCAAACACGATACGTATTGATATATTAAAATTATAATTGATTATTTCACTTATATTTGTGCTTATAATGAAGGATCATTATCTACGGTAGGGTGGTTTCCCCTATTCTTTTTTTGGAATAAAGTATTTTTACGCTTTTGTTAATGTTTTGAAAATATTAATTTAAATAAAAAGGCTATCTTACAGTTAAGTAGGAATAAAAACAATTATTGAAACAATTAGGAGTAGGTTGGAGGAGTGGGTACATAAATAACCTTCAAAAATTCTTTTTGAATTTACAACACCAATTCTATTGCAGAGCCTAAAACAAAAATTTGGAACTGTTACTCGTTACCCTGAAGAAAGCAAGTTATCATCAATGATAATATACATACATAAATAAATTAAAAAGGTCTCAATCAAATGATTAATTGCTGTAAAGCCTAGAGTAACATTAAAGGTAAATGAAATATGTTAAAGTTGTTATTTCAGAAAGAAATATTCGCAAAAGGAAAAGATTGCCTAACAAAATTGTTCTCTTTGATATTGTTTTATTATTTATTTACAGCTGAAAAACCAATGAAAAGTTTATTCTTTTAGAAAAAACTGCAACTTTCTATCATGACTATAAGAGAAGATAGTTATAAACAATCATATATTGTTCACACATCTACTTCATTAAGTTGCTTTAATTCGTACCTTATTCTAAGTGAAAAGCTAAACAACAAATTAGAAATTTTAGAAGAAACCGCAACTGTGTAGCATTACTCTAAGTGTTAAACAATAATCAATTGAAGGAACAAATAATTTGTTGAATTCCATTAATTATTCCTTCGGTCTAACAGAAAAGTTGATGAAAATTTGGAAATTTTATAAGAACATAAACTTTATAGCACTATTCAAAGAGAACATTATCAAAAAAAATAATAAATTATCCAAACAGTTATGCTCCTAAGCATTTTAGCATTATTCTGAAAGAATCTTGTTATAAATGATAATAAATTGTTTAAACAATTATTTTTTTTAACTTTGAGGAATTATTTCCTCGCTTCCAATGAAAGGTTGAAAAATTCAAACAAAACTACGACTTTCTTCCTCTTTTCTATGGTGAAATTGCTATAAACAATAAGTCACTTGTTCGAACAATGTATTTTAACATCTAATAATGAGTAGAAAGTGAAATCTTATATACTAGAATATTAGAAACTACAAGAAACCGCAAGAAAATAATATTTGTTTGCTAAAAATGAGCAAAACCCAATTTTTCACTTATGGTGTTTTTTTGGGACCCTCTAAACCAGACTTATCGTGGTGAAATTCAAAAACTAAATTGTGCGTCGTATTCTATGGCTAACTATGAAGACAATTGTTGAGGATTAAATCGATACATCTGATATTGGTGATTCTGATTACCATTTACAAAAAGGTCTAACTCTTAGGGGAAATACATGTTGAACTTCAAGGGGCTTGTGAAACCTTTAAATATCACTTTTTTCAAAAAAATACGCATTCATTTTTTTGTGGATTCAAAAAAATTTAGGGGGGATAAGCATGAAAATTCGAGAGGAAAAAACTTGCAATGCATTTTTGGACTAACCTATTGTTCAAAGGCAGTCCTTTTACCTGTAAAAGTAACTTCTTAGTCACAAAATTTTTCATTATAATAAACTGGATAATAATCTTGACAATTAGTCTGGAACGAAATCTTTCTCGGAGAAAAATTTAGAACGAAAGAGTGTTGAGGATTAAATTAAATTACTTTTTACTTTTAGAATCATTTACCTCACCTCGATACTCTGTCGGGTCCTAATAAGACCCCTCAAATCCCTTTCTCGATCAGGGGGCCTCGCGCCATTACTCGCTCCTTTAGCAACATCAATGAAATTTTTTGCACAGGTTATCAAAATCAAGTTAGACAGTGTAATAGCGTCCAGGTAAAGAAAAAAAGCTTTAGTAGATAGGTAGTTAATTAATTACCAAGCTAACGGGGTCCGTTCAAACTCTCGATCCAGTCGATTACTATCTAAATTGGGCGCGATATATTCCCACAGGATCGAAATTTTTTTGTAATGCTTCTTTCGCATCATGCCCATTAATTATTTATAGGCAACGCATACCTTGCGCGAACAAAGCTACTAATGATTGGTGGAAAAAATTGTTCTATTGTTAAGCAGCCTTGTCATGTCGCGCGTTAGCATCCTTAAGCTATTGGAAGAGAATCATGATTTAGGACCTTGAGGGATGGAACTAATTATTTATAAAAAAAATATTGTTTTAAAAAAATAGAATAATCACAACCCTCCTATGTTACAAAATTGAATTTTTAATTAATTATAAAATTAAAAACAGCGGGTCTAATATCGCGGCTAAATAGTTGGATTTTCAGCCAAAAAGGTAAATCATTAATCAAAGATGTAAGTTAAATTTTCAATTAAACAAATAACTTTTCAACTAAAAAGATAAAGAATTCTCAGCAGAATAGTTAAATTGTCAATCAAAAAGGCCAATTTCCAAAAAATTACATGAATCTTGGACCAAATAATTGAATTTTTAGCCAAGAAAGATTCTTTAGTCAACAAACAAAAATTCGACCAAATTGTTGAACTTCCAAACCAAAAAGGCGTTTTTTCTACACAATAGAATTTTCAACCTGCAAAGAAGAGTTTTTAATAAAAAAGTTAATTTTCTACAAAATAATCAAATTTTTAACTAGAAAACATGAATTTTCAACCAAAAATATAATAGTATACTTTTCAAGCAAAAGGAATTAATGTTCGACCGCGAATATGTAATTGGATTTTCAACCAAAGAGATGAAATTTCTATCAAAGAAGATGAATTATTCATTAACATTATGAATTTGCAACCAAAAAATTAATTTTGAACAAAATAGTCGAATGCTTGATCAAAAAAAGATGAATTTTTCAACCAAACATTCGTTCTAATTGATCTTTTGAAACCAGGTTGTAAGCTTCGACAGTAAAATTGTTTGCGACATTTCAAAAGCAAAATTTTATCTGTATTTATATCCAGGTTTAACTTTTTAACTGTATCGTTCCGAAAATTTACCTCAACTGCATAGGCCATAGGGGGTGTCCAACACCCCGACGTGTTCAAACCTGTTCAGTAATATTTTGGAAAAATATTTTATCTTCAATTGACACAGTAAGCTAGCTGTGAGAAAATTTATCAGAATGATTCTGGAAATACTGGAAGTATCTCCATAGTTTTAGAACATTCTCTGTCATTTCATTGTAATTATTTCTTATTGATGAATATGTAATAGACAGTATGGTTTCAATAAACACTAATAATATAATAATAAATTTAAAGGAGTTTTCTCGGGTTTCAATCGCGTGCGAATCTTGCCGACGTTTTGTGAACATTGCTGTTCACTTCTTCAGGGATAACCTGAAACTGAAGTTTCAGGTAATGTATATACTCTCAACGATACCTGTGATTGGCCACAGCCCCCACGCACCGTGGGGACTGGTCAAACTTGATTGGTCAATCAAGTCTTTTATGAAAAACCCGGGAGGACCGAAAGCCAAATCGGATTGGTATTATATCCATTGTCCCTATTGATGTGATTAGGGTGTTCCAAGATTTCTATTGCTTCTCTATGTTTTCTTGGAAAAATATTGTACGTTTCTGCGATGACTGTTATTTTGTTAAATACAATTCAATGTCCTGTTTCGGTAAGATGCTCAGCCAGTGCTGATTGCGTGAAATGTTTTAGCCTGACTTTACTCTCATGTTCCTTTACACGTTGGCTCAATGCTCTCCCGATTTCTCCAATATAGACTTTGCCACAAGAACAAGGGATTTTATATATACTCCCAGATCACTGACAGGTGCCTTTTTATCTTCAGGGTTGTTTAGAAGTTGTCTCATTTCCGAAGGTAGTTTAAATATGGTTTGAATGTTGTGTTTGTTGAGAATTCTTCCTATTTGTTCTGTGATCCCTTGAATGTAGGGTAGGATGGTGGTCGTCGTTCTCTCTCTTTTCGACTGTATTTTCTTATTGCTTTATCAATTTGTTTGTTTGCGTAATCGTTTTGTATAAGGATTTGTTTAACGTTTTGTAATTCCTTCTGTAAGTTTTTTTCTAAGTTAGTTCACACGGTGAGGGCTCTGGCCAATCATAGGCATCGTAGAGAATATATATATATACCATTAAGCCATTTCCCTTTCGGCGAGCCTCAAGGGGTAAGCGTGACACTACCCGATTCGGGTAGTGTTTCTAGGTGGATAGTTTCTTGTAGTAAATAACTACAAATGTGGGCTCACCACACCCACCACCGCCAACAGCAACGCAGTAGTATCAGACGGTCACCCATCCAAGTACTAACCGCGCCCAACACTGCTTAACTTCAGTGATCTAACGAGAACTGGTGTTTCCAGCGTGGTATGGCCGTTGCCATATATAAGAACAACATAACCTGAAACTTCAGTTTCAGGTCATCCCCGAAGAAGTGAACTGCAATGTTCACGCAAGTCGGCAAGATTCGTAGTTTTGCACACGATTGAAATCCGAAAAACATCCTTAAAATTTATTATAATGAATCATCGTAAAAGAATTGAATCTATTATTAAAGAACTCTACGGGGAGAGGTTTCTTACTAAAACTAACACTATTAGTAAGCTCAGGTCTTCTCAAGCTTACTAACATCTTTAGTTTTATTAAAACCGTGCAGGGAAAACATCTTCCAAAATTTCTTACATTTGAAAAACCATTTGGGAACATTTAAATCGAAACCAATTCTACATAAAACAAGTTTGCTTCCTTTGAAAGAAGGAATACAACATATGTATTTGTCTTGCACACTTCCATGCAGGAGGTCCGGGGTTCGATCCCTGAGCCGGGTACCAATGGAAATTTTTCTATGTACTTCTACCGGGGCTTCGGTGGTTCGGAACCCACCTTAAGCTGTAGGTCCCCTCAGAAAAAGCTGGTATCGTACCAAGGTGGGGCTCCATGTCGAGGGGACTAGCCTTGGAGGTCGAAGCCCATTCTGTGAAGACTTGAAAATGAGTCAGCGTTCTTCTTGCGTTTGGGGACTCCTATAGGAGGCACCACGCTCGATGGTCGCTGGCCGATTTCGAGTAATGAACACACACACATACACTTACATAAGACACTTCAGGACAGTGCTTCGAATCTGTGCATCTACCTGATGACCTCAGAGGGATCGCTCCGTACACCCTAGCCTGCTAGGGGGGCTGCCGAATGGCAGAGTGGGTGAGGATCACTTTGCCTGATCAACAAAGGAGGACGTCATTTACTGTGGGATAGGTATGCCTGGCACCTGAGAGGTATAATCTCAGAACGTTGATAACAACGAAAACCCACCGAGATCTAAAAACACTCGGCGAAGGATGGCCGGATTCGTAGTACTGCCTTGAGAATAAACACGGGTATGGCACAATAGGCTTTATAGCTTGAGCGCCAGGGGTGGGACCTCACGGGCTCCCCCGCCTACATTACAACTATCAACTATCAACTACCTCCAAAAAACTATTAAAACTTCATCTTTGGCTATCAAGCATCTCTAACCATCCTCTCGGCAATGGAATGATTTCAGACTTATCTAAAGGAAATAATTTTGCAGTAGCTCTCCCAAAAATCCCGAGAGAAGAAATCATCAGTCATTTAGAATCCACAATATATAACGTTCCACTCGAAAAATCGAATGAGATACGGCGTAGAACGGCCAACATCTTACCACAAGCCCAACTTCCCTCATCAAACTTAACAAAAAAAGAAAAAAGAAGAAATTAAAGAACTCAATTGGAATAAAAATATAATAATATTACCCACAGACAAAGGCAACACAACAGTAATAATGAATAAAAAAGACTATAATAACAAAATCATGGACCTTCTAACTGACGATACATATAAAAAACTTTAAAATGATCCCACAAAAACAATGGTCGACAAAACAAAAACCCTTCTAAAAGACTCTAAACTTAACAGCAAAACAATATCTAAATTATTACCTACCAATCCCATCTCTCCAAAACTTTACGGACTCCCGAAAATCCACAAAAACAACATTCCACTGAGACCGATCATCAGCGCAATCAACTCACAAACTTACAACCTAGCACACTTTCTCGTGAAAAACTGAATTCTTTTACAGGAAATTCTATGACACACGTTAGAAACTCTGTTGACTTTATCAGAAAGATGTAACAGATTCACATTAAAACACAAGAAATCCTAGTGAATTTCTACGTAGTATCTCTCGTTGCGCAAGTGCCAATCTCTGAAACAATCGGTATTATTAAATCCTTTGAAAACTTCCCCTTCAATATCATACCTTTGATAGAATACTGTCTCAATAATACTTACTTTTCTTATAATAACCAATTCTACGAACAAACCTCAGGAGCAGCAATACGATCTCCAATCTCACCTGTAATAGCCAACATCTTTATGGAAAATCTAGAAACTAAAATCGTCAACCAATCCGAGCTTGAACTGGAAGCTTGGTACCGTTACGTTGACGACAATTATGTCATCTGGGACAGAAACGAGATGAACTAAACCAGTTTTCCGATTTCATCAATCGATTACACCCTAATATCCAGTTCACCATGGAAATTTAACGAAACGAAAATTGCCATTGTTGGACGTACTAATTTACAAAAGATCTGATAACACATTAGGGTATTAAGTTCGTAGAAAAATCATTCATACAAACAGATATCTACATGCCTCCTCCCACCACCACCCATCTCAAAAGCAGCCGGTCATAAACTCCCTTGTATACAAAGCTGTCTCCATAACCGATAAAGATAACTTATAAAAAGAATTACAATGCGTTAAACGAATCCTAATATAAAACGATTACACAAACAAACAAATTGATAAAGCAGTATGAAAATAAAGTCAAAAAAACAAGTGAATACAACCTACTGAAGAAAGAGAGAGAAAAACGAACACAATCCTACCCTACATTCAAGATATCACAGAACAAATAGAAAGAGTCCTCAACAAAACCAACATCGAACCATATTTAGACCACCTTCGAGAGTAGGACAACTTCTGAACAACCCTTAAGATAAAAAGGCACTTCTCAGTGATCCGGGAGTATATAAAATCCCTTGTTCTTGTGGCAAAGTCTGTATTGGAAAAACCGGGAGCACGGTGAGTCAACGTGTAAAGGAACATGAGAGTAAAGTCATGCTAAAACATATCACGGAATCAGCACTAGCTGAGCATCATATCGAAACAGGACATAGCATTTTATTTGACAGACAACCGTCATCGCAAAAACGTACAATATTTTTTCAAGAGAACATAGAGAAGCAATCGAAATCTTAAAACGCCCTAATAACTTCAATAGGAACAATGTATATAATACCAATCCGATTTGGCTTTCTGTTCTCCTGGGTTTTTTAAAAAACACTTGAAGTCTAATAAAGTTCGACCAGTCCCCACGGTGGGGGATCTGGCCAATTACAGGCATCGTAGAGAGTATATATAAGAACAACATAACCTGGAACTTCAGTTTCAGGTTAGCCTTGAAGAAGTGAACTGCAATGCTTACGAAACGTCAGCAAGATTCGCAGTTTTGCACACGAATGAAACCCGGAAAACCTCCTTCAATTTTATTATAATGAATCATCGTGAAAGCATCAAATCTATTACTAATAATATAAAGAAATGCGCTCTTATTTTAGGATTATATGTTTATAATTATATATTTTTTTAAATTTTTGAGAACATTCTTTTGATACAAACCACTTATTATAAAACAATTGATATAATTAAAATTTTGTTACTATTATTTTTCATAATATAATTAATTATGAAGATGATTATAAGATTGAAATTCTTTCTTTTTTTGCGCTGTTGGTTTCTGTGAACAATTTTTCTTATTAAATAAACAGAGTGTCTTGGTAAGCCTAGACATAAATATTCTTTTATATTTTTCAAATCAGAAGTTATTCCTATAAATTGATTGTAATAAAAAATCAATTAGTTTGATATTCCTGTGTTTTTCTATTATTATAATTATTCATTATTATAATTATACCATTAAGAAAAATCTCTTCCGGGGTAAGCGTAACTCGTTCGGTTATGGCTGGTTATATTACTAGGAACAAGGAATTTGTATGGTCCAGGTAAGTAAGTAATGTAATGCTTAAAGCAATGTTTCAAAATGATATTTATGTCGCAAAAAATTATTTTAATTATTTTGAAGTACATTTTCGCTTTCGATTAACCTATCAATCAAGTATTTTACAGGTGAGAAGTACATGTCTTATTAATGTTTCCTTCGGAAACTCAGTTGTAAAATATGATTTTCTAATAATAAATTGATAAATTAATTTAATTAATTTTTTCTTTGAAAAAATATCTTCTCCTTTCGCTGCGCTGGAAATCGAATCTCAGAAATTCCAATTGCCGGTCGGGTGCTTTCCCAATAAGCTACTAGAGAGATCGAGAGAAGAAACATTGAATGAAAAAGTGTTTTCTTAAAGGCTGACAATGAGCCTGGTTACACCGACGAGCCTACAGTAGGCCGGCTTACTATAAGCTAGCTTAAATACGAGAGTAGCTCAGTTTCGCGTCGGCGCAAAAGCGTTTTCAACAGTGGCTCTCTGTCGCACACGTGGAGTCCCTGCGGCTTCTGCGCCGACGCGAATCTGGCCACTCTCATTTGAGCTAGTTTATTGTAAGCCGGCCTACTATAAGCTCGCCGGTGTAACCAGGACCAGTGACAATCAGGGATATCTAAAATACCATTAATATACACTAACAATAAATAGAAAGGCTAGCCGCTTTTTCTTCAATTCTGCAATTATAATTATGAAACCATGTATTGAAAATTAGATAATGAAGGACATGTTATTGGATTATATTTGCTAATTTATTCTAATAGAATTTATTTTTATATGAAATAAAGTAAAAATATTTTGGACGTAGGATATTGTTGAAGAAAAATACGCTTCATATAACATTGCAATTAAAAAACCTTATTCACAAGGCACACTATAAACAATTTATAATTCAAATGTTCTAAACTGGATAAATTTCAAATTAAATATTTAATTAAACTTGAGAGTTTGTGCAACTGGATATATGAGCAATCATTAGAGACTAGTTTTTATTCGCAAACCTAGAAAAACAATTTTTTTTAATCATTTCAAAGTCAAACAAATCAAAATTTGTATTTTCTTTAACTATACAATTGCATTTTTAAGCTCTTACTGGAAAATTCCACCTTATTTAATTGCAAATTGTAAAATTGTTAATTCAAACAAACTATAATAAAGGAAAATATCCTCGTTGCTAATATTCGATGCTCGATTCCAAAGAGTACGCATTGTTTTAGATTCTCAGAATTGTACGCAGCAAAGTTTTATAAGCAAGTCTTTTACCTTTAGTTATGGATCTCGGTTGAAAGCTTGGGTAGGGTAAAGTCGGTCACAGTAAATGGCTTATTTCGATTAACCAAAAAGATTGAAAAAATTATGAAAAGCAAACAAACACTAGATTATTTGTTTTAATTACCATAGGATGGGGGGGGCACATGTGACTTTCCCCTACATTGATATTTTTTGACACTACAGCTGAATTTTTTAAAATGTCATTGTCCTAAAGCTTCTACAAATCTGCGTCGAGTGACTTCTATTTGAGTTCATTTCGATCATTTTTCTAGGGACATATGTCAAAAATTTTGAAAATTATTTTTATCTTGTATTATATATTTTTCATTTCATTTGTAGTTTATGATGTGCTCAAGCGAATACCACTTCAAATTTTTGGTTCAGGCGTGGTACGTCGTTGTATATTTATTCGGCGAAATTTTCAATAATTGAGCAAATTCATTAAAAGAATGTAGCTATTTTTAAACAAAATAATAACGTTCAAAGGCTAATTTTCTTATTTCACCTTCTAATAGTATATTATGCAACATGGGCGTAAAATGCGGGTTTACACACGCGATCAACACAAGTGGGTAAATCGTACGCACCTGTTGCATACGATATTGTTTTGACACAGTGTGCGTAAAATACGTTTTCACACACCCATATAAGTGCGTAAAATGGCCTATTTGCACGCACACATTGGCATGTTTTACGATTAACCCACTTATGGTGATCGCGTGTGTAAAACCGCATTTTACGCACATGTTGCATAATATACTATTTTGACACAGTGTGCGTAAAAATGCGTTTTTACACACCCGTATGAGTATGTAAAACGTGCATATGAGTGCGTCAAAAAGGCGTGTACGCACTCATATAGGCATAGTGGCTCAGGCGGTATCGTGATTGTCTTTTGTTCCAACACAGCAGCCTTGCCAGCCACGCTGGCGGGTTAGATTCCCAAAGCAAGAAGCGAGGCTGGATGTGTATTCAGAAAGCTTCGCTCCTGTCACTTGGTATACTACCCCACAGATACCCTACAAATTATAATTATTCCTATAGTACAGTCGCTAAGAATCCTGGCAGTTGATAAGACTATAAACAATCATTTAATAAAAAAATTAAACTTAAATAAAATTGCAGGTCACTTTAAGAATGCAATGCCGATTCTTTGACCATTATTTTATATGTCAAGATGAAACTTCGTACTCAACTACTCTTATATTTCTGCTTTAAAAGAAAGTACTTTGATTGCTTGTATTAAGAAATGGACTTTTGGCCACTTTTTTGAGCTCCTATCTAACGATGCATTGTTCCCATTGGAACCTTCTCCAGGGGAGTCATAAATTAGTCCTTCGTTCTTTTTTTAATAATTTGAAGGTGCTTGCGAAGTTTTTTTTATTGGATTAGGGTTTCATAAGGAAACCTTTATAATCTCGCCTAAGCATATGTCCGTTTCTTACCTGCCCTAAGAAAGAACTATTCAATCCACGAGACTGAAGTACTGTATTGGCCGCATATAGTCGCCACTACGGAGAGTAGAAAAATACTGAGAATTTCAGGAAAACTCGGCTTCCTATTTGCATTCTACACTTTTAGCAAACAATCATTTGGTGGGAAAGGGGAAGGAAATGGGGAATTGAGGGATGATAAGACCCTGATGCTGGAAGCTTTTCATTCAGTCCGATTTTCTTCGGGGATGTCTCAAATGGAAGCTCTTGGCATGAAATAAAAAATAAAATTTGCTATGACACATTTTCCTTTTTTTGATATCAATGGTTTGAAAGATTAGAATCAAAAAATTTAGGAAAGTTTCTTTTATTCTGTCCCCTTTTGCTGAAAGCTTTTCTTTTAGTCCGGTTTTCTATAGGGACGACTTAAATTGAAGCTATAGAAATGTAGAATCGAGATGAGAAATAAAATTTGCTGTTACATTTTTTTTTCATATCAGTTTGTAACGCTTTTAATTCAGGCATTGACAACTTTTACTGGTCGTTCAACTTTTGAGATGAAACCGCTGAATCGAGAAGCTTCTTTCGAGCTAGATTTCAGCTTGAAATTTCTATTCAGTGCCGACATAATTATTTTTTACATTTTCAGCTCTACTGATTAAAATAATAATTAAATTGAAGAAAATAATTGCTATTTGTAAAGTACATCTGAGAGAATAATCATGATTTTTTTTTAATTTCTGATACCAATTTTTGCACTTGTGGAGGACTTCAAAGTCGACGTATTGAAAGTTAACGGTCATTTCTTCTGTTTATTCACACATTTTCTGTCACTGGATAGACAAACAATTTTTGACAAAAATCAAACTGACATCATTTTACAAGTATCATTTTGAAGAATGTTTTTGTCTTTGACTGAAAATTCTGTTAATTTTTCTCGCTGAGTAATAAATCTTCAAAGCCAGGTATCAGGACTTTTTGTCCCGACTTTATTTTTCATATGGAATCAACATCAACCTCTTTTTCAATACTATATCATCTATTATATTTACTATTATATCATCGTGCAAAAGTGCATTAACAAATCTGTGAATGATTTAAGTCAAAAATTCAAAGTTTTCCCTTTAAAATAAGCGTTAGAATTTAAAAAATGTTGATTAATTTCTGAGATATATTGGTAATTTAAAAACTTGGCGGAAAACAGTAGTTTTATTGACATTTGTAGATGAAGTTGCAGGAAAATGTATCCTTAAGAACGCATAATGTTTTTCCTGTGCGCAACATGTACCCGGAAAATTATAAAAAATATACTTTTATCCTGGTTTATGCCAAAAGTGGTATAAAAGCGTGGAAGGAGTTTGGAAAAGTAGCAGTAATCATCTAAAATGAAACCTGAAATTATATTTTTTGTCGTTATATTTGTGTTTTTGGGGATTTTTGCAACTGGTTCAGTTGCAAATGGTGATAATGGAGGTGGCACTCCGCCAGGACCACCAAATGGTTTGTATATTATAAACAATATTAATAATACAGCTATTTCATTCTCTAAAATTCACCATTTATATTCTGCATTCAAACTCAAAGTTGAATAAACATCCACCAAACAAAGCTCTCCACGCGGGCACATTAGTATCCAAAGTCTTCTGTTTCAGGCGTCTCTCACTTCCCTGACACTCTGCATCACACATTTTTTATAAACTATTTGTCGCCACACTTTCCTGTCCTGGCGTACAACTTTAACTTCCTTTTTACGTCTCATTTGCACATTTCCACCGTTCTTTTTTTGGTCGAAATATGAGTACGCTACCATTCACTCCACATAAAGATATTTGTGTAGTCAGTGGTTCTTCTTTCATTCTCTCAACATGTCCAGACCATCTCAACAAATTTCTTTTACTTTTGTCGAACAGTGTTTCCCCTACGCTGCATTCTTTGAAAATTATCTCATTACTGCCTTTGTACATTAGCGTTTTACCGCATATTGCGCAAAAAATTGTATGCCAACCGCGTTAATTTTACTCTTCTCCTTTTTTGGTTGGTATAGGTCTTGTAAATTTAGATTTAACTGTTATATTTTTAGTTCTAGTAATGGTTTCTACACTGTTGATAACCTATTTACCCTTGTTTATACGCCTGGTCATATCTGCATCAATCTTTTCGTCAGTAGTGAATAAATTACCCAGATACACGTATTTATCAACTTGTTCTTTACTCTCATCGTCTAAGGCAATGTTGCATACTGTTTGCTCACCCTTTCCTTCAAACACCATAATTGTTGTTTTATTCACGGTAATTTTGAGACCCATGTCCTTCATGATAGTATTCTGTCTGCTAAACATTTCTGCAAACTTTCGATTGACTCTGCGATAACAGCCTTAAGATCTGCAAACGCTAACCCACGCACCTTCACTGTCCCAAGATTCACACCTTCGTCGTCGAAGAGGGCCTTTCACAGACACTTATCTACCAATATCATAAAAAATCAAAAAGACATAACGCATCCTTGCCTAACACCTTGCCTAATATCAAACCAGTCACTCAGTTCGCCATTTAACCTCACACTCGCATTGCTACGTGCACATCTTGCTTTTGTTGGTTTTAGGAGCCATCCATTGATTTCGTACTCTTTCAGATCTTCCCAAAGCTTACTTCTATCTACCTTATCTAATGCTTTTACCAGGTCAACAAATGCACAGAAAACTTTTTTGTTTACTCGCAAACTTTTTTCTGTGATCCGCCTGAAACTAAATATCTGATCCGTAAATAATCTTCCTGGCATAAATCCACATTGTATTTTCCAGATCTTTTCTTCTGTTATTTTTATTGCCCTATGAATAAGTATTTTTGAATATATTTCGTCTCTGTAATTATTGCAGTTGCTTTTATCTTCCTTTTCTTTGTATATTGGGACGATAATCACCTTTTTCCAGTCATCTGGAAATTCCCTTATCCCGATACATTAATTTGCCAACTCGCACAACCTGTGAGGTATATATGAGCCAACGTATTTTAGCATTTCAGCATAAATACCATTTACACCAGCAGCATTACCATTCTTTAAGTTCTTAATTATGTCACTAATCTTAGAGACACCAGTTTTTTCAAAGGGGTTTCACGACGTATCGTATTCTTCGTCGCATTTGTGCTGCTCCATAGCTTCACCTCCCAAAAATTTCTTGTAGTGGTCGGTAAAATCATCTTTTACTCCGTCCGTATCACATACCAGTTTACACTTTTTATTTCTCATTCCGACTAAGTCTGTACTACTACTTTCTTTCTGATTGCCCTTGTGGAATTGCCAAAAAAGCAATGCCTTATTTCCTTCGAAGGCGTTTTCTATCTGCTTCACTTCCGCTATTATTTTATCCTTTCTTTATTTAACCAGTATATTTACTTTTTTGTTCTTGTCCCTATAATCATGTTCTAGTCTAATTCTTTCATCACTGCCAAGACCTGTGATATTCAACTTTCTCAGATACGGGATTCTACCAAGCATCCCCAGTCATTTTTCCTACAACCGCAGTGCCGCACACTTCAGTTGCACTCCTCACAACGATTCCCTGGATAATTGTCAATGCTACCTCTATATCTTCATTGCGCATTAGCATCTTTTAAGTTGTCCTATCTAGGTCATATCTAGGCTGAAATCTAGAGACCCCGCCCCCCACGCAGTGTGAATTTAAGCGTTTAATAAGACCGAAATTTCAAATTCAAATCGTTTTGTATGATGGGCACGAAAAAGAAAATCTCGGGAGGAATACCGGAATAAATATACTTTCAGAAATGGCAATACTATTACTGATGTTCTCGTTTAAAGAAGAAAAGATTATTTTACATGACATAAATTTTAAATGTGACAAAATTTTCTTTATGTCCGAACATTTCTCTTTATCTCTTCTTACCGAAATTTAAAAAATTAGTTCGAGAAGAGGTCGGCAAGTGCCATTAAGGAAGGGTTCCATACGGTACGGCAATAAAATACTTGTTCAATTATATAAAAATTTAGGTTAATAATTTATTGAATAATGATAATGATTCATAATGATTATACTCATTGTTCAAAAACATATTTCATAATAAGAGCTTTCATTAAACCTGCCTCGAAGAAAATCGAACGAAAAGAATAGCTTCCAGCAGAGGTATTAAAAAAAAACAAATTACTTCATATTTCTCATTTCTTTACCACTGATGCACATATATTTTCCTTTGAAGATTCTAGAGTGATTAATATTCTTGCCAAATTCTAACCTTCTAGCAAAAATTTTGTAGGAACTGGGAGTGGTTAACTACGGAAAGACGAATGGATATCCAGCCGTCGTCATAAGTGTTTCCGGCGGAAGCTACGAAAATCCTAAAAATGATACGATTTAAATAAATGAGAGCTTATTTTCTCAAAAAACAAAAAAAAAAAGATTATCTACAACTTAACCTCATTTTATTTTCAAAAATGAATTTTGTAATGTCTCAAATGATTGAACAACAATTTTCCAAACAGAAAATGTATACAACAAAGAACTATATTGGATAATAATTAATTTCTATAATAAAAATTGACTGAGGTCAAGTTGTAGAGAATCTTTTTCTCGAAAAAATAATATCGTAGTTTTTTTTTAAATTTGATAATAAGCGACTAGAACAAATTTCGGTCGGAAAAAACATGTTTTAAATAAATTTTTTTTCATATGATTTAGCTTTCCTTTATGAAAAATAATATTTTATTCTTGAAATAAGAAAGTATAGTGAGTATAGTTGAATTATTTTTAACTCAAGCTTGCTTCATTCACCTAATAATACAGGGAATCCACCAACACCACCGCCTCCATTAACACCACCGCCTCCAACAGCAACACCACCGTCTCCAACAGCAACACCACCGCCTCCAACAGCAACACCACCGCCTCCAACACAAACACCACCACCTCCAACGCCAACACCGCCACCAGGAACTTGCATGAATAAGGGGGCCCTAAATTGTTCGCAAAATGGTGACTGTTGTGGTACATTACTATGCAGTAAGTTTCAGTTTTATTAATTGCCCGTGTCTGGGTTCACCGAAATTTGGTAAGTGTAGAACGACTTTTTTTGGTGAGCCTAGACACTTTGTTATTAATTCTCAACTTCAATTTTTCCAAATACTTCTCAATATTAGTAAAACAATTGACATTCAGTTCTTTCTTTTTCATTTTTGCAATATGTTCTGTAAAATTACACCATCTAAACAAAATATGAACTCTGTATGTCACAAGTATTTATTAAAATTAGGAATTATTTATTTTAAGTTTTGTAAGAAGAGAAACTTTGCTTCATTTTGATCGGAAATTAATTCATATCGTTATATTAGCGCAATATTTTGTATAATAACATCGTTTAAAGAAATACTAATTGTGTAACCTTCACTGAGGTTTTGAAACTTTTTAGCCTTACATTTAGTATTTAAGTGTAAACAGATATTTGAAAGTTTCAAATAATTTAAACTCAATGAATGAATTATACTAAAATGTGCCATTTTCAAGAAGATACCGCGGTCATTATAGGATGTTGGCCAGTACTTGACAATTAAGCGGATGTATGCAATAACAGCTATTTGCATTTTCAGAAGTCGCTTGTTTTTCATTTGTTCTTAATGAAGTTATGTGCCAAACAAATAAAGAACAAGTGACTTCTGAAAATACAAGTACGCTGTTATTCCACACAATCGCTCAGTTGCAGCTACAATATTATTACCAAAATTAACAAATGTTGTACTAATACTAATATATAAATGTTCCTTTTTCTGTTAAATAGTATTATTTGTTTATGAATTTAAAAAAAATTGGATTTCAAATGATTTTCTTAACGATTGATGTACTATTTTTATTTACAATACCATGGAAAACTAAACGGTGCTAAGTCCATCGTCATTTCCATTAGATGATTGGATGCACTTTTAGTGCTATTTATTTTCTCATGAAATGATAATTAAACTGATCCATCCACCTACATTGAAAAAAAATTAATCAATCGGTTGCAAATTGTTCCTCTAGAAAGATTTTTTGTTTCTCCTGTAAAATTAGGTTGACTGGACTTAACAACATTTAGCTTTTCCCGCTTCGGAGACGGATATCTATACGTTTTTCATTGCTAAATAGATTTTCGACATTAAAAAAATATTTATATTGACTAATAAAACTTGTGCATTTATCAGTTAACCTGCTGGGAATCATACGGATCTGTCTGTAGACTGCATTCTAAAATTTGTTGATGCAGAAAAATAATACCTCCACTCTCTCAACTTCTGGAAAACCTTCCTAACATGAAATGATGGACAGAATGAAGTCTCAAGTAAAATCTGAACGTTTGTATTATTTGCTATGTGATTTAGCACGATGTACTTATTTCAGAACAAGATTATGAAAAATAATTAATCACACAAAATCAATAAAAAGGTACCTATTATTTCATGTATGGTAATTATGCACTGTAAATGTCAAGATTATTAGCAGTTTATTAGCAGATTATTAACTTTCATTAATGGTTCGGGTAATTTTCAAATTGATTAATAATGCGTAAATTATGCCTAAATTTTACGTAATTCATGAAGTTAAATAATATCAGTCTAAAGCTTATGCACTGAACTGCATTAAGTAAATATGATATAAAGGATCGCGTACAGTTGATTATACAAATATAAAGTTTATGTGAGAAAATAAATTTCTTCTTCCTAAAATCGTGTAATCACCGTGAGTCATTCACTATATTTTTTTGCCCAGTATGAACAAAGTTATTTTTATGGAATTACAAGAAAAAGTGTTAATAATAGTCGATTTATATACAAATGTTATAAAATAATGAATTTATTACTCAATTTACGTTCCCGAAGTAATGAAACATGAAAATTTGTTGCTACTAGGCTAGGCCTTTCACGTGTTTTAACCTATGCGAAATGATGCACGGTTTCTAAAGTAGGTCTTAGTTTCACTTAGCAATTACAATCTGTTATCTTTCAGCAAAATATCAAAAACAGATTTCTTTAGTTTTCGTATTTTCTAATTAACTTAGATGTCTCAGGCTTTTCAATGTAGTGCGTTCGCATATAATTTATTTATCCCTAGAGTTTAAAACAAATTGGTTCACTGTTTCTTCAAATAATTAAAAATACCCTCTGTGTACAGCGACCCAGTGATGGTTACTATCCCCTAAATATAATTTTGATAAATTCTTAAAGCTGGATGTGAGCTTTCAGCTTTTCTGAACATTAAATAAATTTAACGTATTCAGACTTAGAAATTCAGAATAATAATTAAATTAGGCTTAAGCTTTTACAGTTTTCAATGGGCTAAAATAAAATAACAATGGCATTCCATATAAGAGGTTGAAAAAATTAAGTGCTATGGCAACTTTTTCTTAGCATTGTTGTTTCAAAGGTACCTAAAAATATCAAAAAGATAATCCAAGTTAAGCTTTTATTTTTTCCGTTGATTAAGTGGAAATCTTTTTTTGAAAGAATATTTTTATCATATTTAGATTTTGTTAGTGTCAGTATTATTTTATTCCTAATGAAATAGTTTGTAGAATTCACTCAACGGAAACTGGATTTTCTTTATTAATTTATCTTATTCCTTGCTGACCAAGAGCTCTATAAGGAGATAAGAATGTGAAAATATTGTATAGCGTGAAGAACATAAGGATATAAGAATGTTCATTAATTAAGACAAAGCAGACTTATGAAATTGACTTATAAATCTTAATTGAAAAGTATGATATTTTTATTAGCTACATCTTCGAAAGCTGCACTGAGGTTATGGAGACCCCTGCAGCAAATAACAATAATCGTCGAACGTGCTTGATTGTTAATTGCAAGCAGTATCCTTACGATTCGTCGAGTACACGCTGATTGCGCTGGGGCACAATTGCTTTTTATTATCCTCGTGGAAAGACTGCCGCAGATTTTAACGAGTCCCTTGCATCGCTTAAAGCGACATACAATGTGAAATCGATGTCCCGATTTATCACAAGGGTCTTCTATTAATTTAATAATTATATCTTCACATAAGAATAATGATTTTAAAAGTTCCGAAAAATATATAAAATAATAATATCAGCGCCTAAAATAAAACGCAGAACATACAAACATAATTGTTTTTTGCCGATGAAATGACGATATTTCATCTACTAGTCTAAACTAATATGATGATAGTCCTTAGTTGTGAAAAAAATTACTCTTTAGTTTCGCTGGGAATTAAACTCAGGTTTAAAGATTTTCATCTTATTATAACCATTTTTTTAGACTAGTAGATGAAAAATCGTCATTCCATCGAGAAGAAACTATTTCACTATGCAACTCGACAACGTAACATGAAAACGAAATTCAAACATGATATTTTAACAAACTTCATGGCGCAATATGCTCTCAAAACAGAGGAAATACGGTGACTTCTTACAAAATACGGAAATAATAGGGAAATAACTTCTTTGAAATAAAATTAATGTATACGTACCATAATTATCGCCATTTTATTATTATTATATATTTATATTATTTATATTATTTATATTTATTATTTTATATTATTATATATTATTATTATAATTAATTATATAATTATCGCCAACGGCGATACCACGCTGGAAACACCAGTTCTCGTAAGATCACTGAAGTTAAGCATTGTTGGGCGCGGTTAGTACTTGGATGGGTAACCGTTCAGGAATACCTGCGTGCTGTTGGCCCGTCGTGGGTGTGGTGGGCCCACATTGGTAGTAAATATCCACCTAGAAACACTACCCGAATCGGGTAGTGAGGCAATGAACTTTCGAGTTCGAACTGCTAATCAATGTATGTATGTATACGTACCATATTGAATTGAATATGAAACGCTCAAGATTTTGAGACGTAGTATATTGCATTTTCCACAAAATAGCTGCATTTTCGACAAAATAGTTGAATTTTCAACCAAAAGAGATGAATTTTCAACGAAAAAGTTAAGTTGTCAAGCTAAAGAGTTGAATTTTAGAAAACAGGTAAATAATTTTTAACAAAATAGTTAAATTATCAAAAAAATAGGAGGTTAATTCATGCGAACTCCTTGCAAGTCACATGTTGGTAAGTCCTATTTGCGGCGAGATCTCTCATTCAGAAAAATGTAAGGTCAACGAAAAATTGGCAAAAGCGCGGCAAGTCACATTGCGGCAACTTTCATGTAAAAAAATATGAAGTCCACAAAAAAATGGCAAAAATGCAGCAAGTCACATTTGCGGCCAGTCACATTAGCGGCAAGTCACAAACGAACTTTCAGCCAAGTATGTAGTTAAATTTTTAATCAAACGAGACTAATACTCAACGAAAAATATAATACCTTATAATTTAAACAAAAAAGGCTTTTCATTTTGAATCAAAAACATTTGAATTCAACCAAAAACATGAATTTTCAACAAAACGGTTAAATCCTCAACCAAAACATATTAATTTTTAACCAAAAATTGCATTTAAAAAAGATCAAATTTCTACCAAAGAGATGAATTTTCCGAGGAATTTCCGAGCCAAATACAAAAATTTTCAACAAAAGAGTTAAATTTTTAATAAGAAAGACTTTTACGTCAAGTCAGCAGAAAATTTCAATCAAAATGTTGAACTTTCAAAACAATAAGGCGAATTTTCAACAAAGCAGTTGAATTTTTAAGCCAAATAACTGAGTTTTGAACAAAAAACAATCAGTTTTGAAGGTTTTGAATTGATTTAAAAAAAAAACAATTTTCAACAAAATAATTCAACTTTCAACCAAAGAGATGGATCTTCAATTATAAAAATGAATTTTTAAGAAAGTAGTTCAACTTTCAACGAAGTAGTTGAATTTTTAATTAAGAAGGTTATTTTTCTACCAAAAAGGAAGAATTAAAAAAAATACATTTCCAACCAAATTGTTAAATTTTCAACTAATCATGGAATAGTTCAATTTTCATTTGAAAAATTAGGTTTCAACCAAAAAAATAAAAACGAATTTTCAACAATATAGTTCAATTGATAACGAAAGAGATGAATCTTAAAATAATACATATAATTTTTAAAAAAGTAGTTTATTTTTGTACCAAGCAGTTTAATTTTCAATCAAGAAGTTTAATTTTTCCCATAAAAGACGAATTTAGAACAAAATACATATATTTTCAACCAAATTTTTGAATTTTCAACAAAAAACGATAGATTTTCAACCATTAATGATCAATTTACATTCTCAGTTCAAAAAATTAGTTTTCAACCAAAAAGAACAAATTTTCAACAACGTAGTTCAATCTTCGACCAACAAAATGAATGTTCAATAAAGTAGTTCAACTTTCAACCAAGTACTTGAATTTTCAATCAAAAAGATAAATTCTCAATGAGAAACTTAATATAATTGAATTTTCAACTCAAAAAGATCAATTTTCAACCGAAAATGGAAGAGTACAATTTGCAGATAGAAAAATTAATTTTTGAGCAAAAATGCGAGTTTTAAATAAAATAGTTATATTTTCTATTAAAGAGATAAATCTGCTAATGATAAAATTTTTTTTTAATAAAGTAGCTCAACTTTTAACAAAGCAGTTAAATTTTCAATCAAGAAGAATTATTTTCTACCAAAAAAGACGAGTTCACAACAAAATACATACATTTTTAACTAAATAGCTGAATTTTCAACTAAAAACGATCTATCTTCAACCAATAATAGAACATTTAAATTTTGATTAAAACATAAGTTTTTAAGCAAAAAAGAACAAATTTTCAACAAAATGATTCAATCTTCATTCAATAAAATAAATTTTTAACAAAGTAGTTCAACTATCAACAAAGCATTTAAATTTTTATTCAAGAAGATTAATTTTCTACCAAAAAAGACGAGTTTACAACAAAACCCATATATTTTATAGTGAAAACGATCAGTTTCCAACCAATAATAGAAAAGTAAAATTCTCAGTTTGAAAAATTAATTTTTGAGCAAAAAAAAACGAATTTTCAAACAAAATAGTTTGACTTTTAACCACTTAAATTAATTTTTAACTATAAGTAGGTCAAGTTTCAACCAAGGAGTTTAATTTTCGACCAAAAATATAATATTATACTTTTAATTAAATAGAATTAACTTGTAACGAAAAATAGTTGGATTTCCTTATTGGGCTCTATTACTTTAGTCCGCATTTATACGAGAAAGTGAGAGAAGGGGAAAGTTTGTTCAAAACAGGTGAAAAAAAAAGAATTCTTCAAAAAGGGGTTACAAAGGGGAATATGGGAACGAGTGTGAAGGGGTCCTAAAAAAACTCAGTATCTTTTTTTTATGACGTACCCCCTCAGCTTGTTACATGTAGTGAAAAAATAAATGCATATTTTTCTTTTCTTTTTAATTTTTTGATCCTGGGGTTTTAAACAGTCCCATAATGATTAAAAAAATTAATTAATGTTAATTTGCGTAAAAATAATAATTGTTTGCCAGGGAAGAAAACTGATGGTACCATACGCCCACAAAAAAAATGTCAGCTAATTAGACCAAAAAGACTGCTCCTTGGCTTCAAAAACTACCATTTATGGGGGTTCAAATATTATATCTGAAATTTTTAAGATTTTATGCGCCATTCTTAGGATTTTTTGGTACTTAAATGATTTACCAAGATAAATAAATTTAATATTTTAACCTCTATAAAGGGTAGTTGTATTCCCTGGCATTTATTTTTTCACCAAATAGAACAAGTTTAGGGGGTGCGTCATAAAAAAAACATTGAGTGTTTTTAGGACACGCTAATGTGAAGTCTGTATTTGGATGATTTACTTGTAAAATAAAATCACTAATTTTCATTTTTTTAAGTATTTCAAAAAAATGTTATTTACATTTATATTTTCCATGTGTGGTCAATTACAATCTGCGTTAAGTCCTGTCCTCCCCGTTTGCTGACAGTGTGACGTAGTTTTTGAACAGTCTCTTTGATTCTTTTACACAATTCTTATTCTCAAGATTTCTATCGAAACTTGACATTACCTTTCTATTCTTCGGAATATATCCGGTTTTTTCAAAATTTGTAACTCAACTCCATATGAGAGGCAGATCGTTTTTGCGAAATCTCTAGACTTCTTTTCGCTCGAGCCTCTGGAAAAAGCAGCAAAATTGTTGCAATAAAACACGAAGGCGGACCCGCTAACAAAGCTGAGAAAATCCTTGGAATTCTCCGTTGAAGATCGATAATGGTCGATCGAGAAATCGAAGTGTAGGTTCGTACTTTACGATCTGCCAAGTACTTCGCGTGACTCCACTTAAGGGAAAGGTGCTCTGAAGAAACTCAGAAAGGACGAAGAGAAGAAGATTGGTTCGTTTTGTTAAAAAAAAAATGCAACTGGAATAAACGCAATTGCAAGTTGAAGAAAAAAAAAGTAAAGGTTATAAAATAACCATTGATTGAGACGTTTGTGGGACGAACTTGAGTATCTTTGTAAATAAGATTTTGCAATGAAATGGCTGAGAAGATGTGGATGACGCATTATATGGGACACACGACTTGGTTAGAAATGATCTTTTAAATTATTTTAAAGGATGTATTTAATCGATCAAGTCTTCGATTCATGTGAAAAGAGTCTGAGAAGTAGTTCCGTACAAATCATTAAAGTGATTCATGGTAAGAGTAAAATCTTTTTAATGATCTACATAGGTGGCACGATTAAGTTAATTTTTTTCAGAAATTCTATTATTAGTTTTTCTGTCTGGCTTAATAAAGGGATCACAGTCAGTCCCCTATTTCCCTTATTTCCTTAGTTTCCTCTATTTTTCACAAAATTCGTCCCTGTTTATTTGAAGCGTCGATTAATTTTACAATAATTATAATAAACTCGTGGTCATTAATAAAGAAATTATGAATATCTCATTAGAGAAACTACGAGCCAAAGAAAAAGACAAAATCAAATTGTCGACGATTTGCCTAAAAAAGAAAAAAAGAAGATTTAATATGATTTATCCAATACTTTTATTTTCCTGTCCGAAAAAAGTGATTCAACGATATGTCTCCAAAATCTTACAATCATTGTTCTTTGAAACCTGATTGGCTTTTCATTACTTGAAGTTGTTAATTATCTTGAATTTGAAGTTTTGAAAATTAAATCTAGGAAAATTATTGAATTAAATTATTGAAAATCTGATAAAAATTGAGATACATTTGTGCTTCTTAAATAGTCTTGCGCAGTTAAATTATAACTTTCAAGTTGATTAATAAACTATTGAAAATATTTAAAATGTTTAAATTTTTTAAGTTTCGTTAATTTCCTTTTCATCGGAATTAAAAATTTTTAAATAGACATCATCAAGATTCTGAATTTCCAACAATTTTAGGCAATTTTAGCGTTCTGCGCCAGAAATGGGTACTTTTAATAAAAAATTATTCGATTCCAAAGTATAAAATTTTTTCAATAATTGACGTTTTTCAGGTTTGAGCGTTTTTCACAGAAAATTGACATTTTTGAACAAAAATTATTATATTTTGAATAATATAAAGAATATTTACAATCTTTTGTGTTTCACCAGATATTCTTATTTTGAAACAAAAATCAATTGATTTAAATTCAAGGCTTTTTGTTTAAAATAATAAAATTTAAATGGTTGAACAATTTTGGATCGCTTTTATCTTTTTTGTCGGAAATTGAAATTTTTATTTGAAAATTATTAGATTTCAAACAAGATTTATAAGTTTTGAACAATTTTAGCTTACATCAAAAATGTGTGTTTTCAAACGAAAATAAATAAAATTTGAACAAGCTTTAGAATATTTTTAAAATTTCAGATATGTAAGTGTTTGCGGTCGGAAGGGGGTCTTTTTAATTTAAAAAATAACATACCTTAAACTTTTCACAAAATATTCACAACTTTCCAACTATTTTAGGTTATGTTGGCGTTTCACACCGCAAAAAGGTATTTTTATTGAAAAAATCATTATTTTTCAAAGATATAATGTAGGTTAAGCTAGCATTTTGAAAAAAATACTGATATTGATTTCAAAAAAAGATTTACAATTTTTTAACAAGCTTTAGTAATAAAAATTTTTTACTCCTTTCATACTCTTTTATTTTTGTTATTATTAATATTTCATTGCCAACAATTTAAAATTATGTTGAGGTTTGTTTTTACCGAAAATCGGTTATTTTGAACAAAAATCTATAGATATGAAAGAGGATGAGAAATTTTTGAACAAGCTTAGATTATGCTCGTATTTTTAAAAGAGAACTTGCAATCTCAAGTAATTTGTGTTTATTTTAGTGTTTTTCGTCTAAAATTGCTATTTTCAATACAAAAATCATAAGATTTCAAAGAATATTTACAATGTTTAAACAATAATAGTGTATGTTAGCGCTTTTCATCTGAAATCGTATATTTGAAACAAAAATCATTTGACTTCGGAAATTTAACTTACAATTTTCAGCGCAGGGCTTGTAAACATTTAGAAAAAATATAGAAAAAAAATAAAATGAGTAAGTTAATAGTTATAAAACAAAATTGAGTTAATTGTTTCCGGTACTTTTTCCTAAAATAGTCCTAAAAAACGCCTGGTGAAACAGGACATGTTTGTAACTCTTTTGGTACTTTAGTCCTATTTTAGCAGTACTTTTTTGGAATTTTGTTCCATAAATTCTACAGGGTGTTTCTTATAACTTGAGACATCGAAATATCTCAAGAAACACGCATCTGACGAAAAAAATACCTGCAATAAAAACTTTTTATTTTCGAGGGGGACAAGGGACCCCGCAAAAATTTACCCCACACCTTGGGGCGGGAGAAAACTTTTTAAAAAAACTTTAAAATTTCAAATGGAAAACCATATTTTTTATTGCAGACTCAGATTCTCTATTTAAAAATACGTAAGTTCGTTGGTTTGTTTAGGTTTGTTACGTTGCTGACGTTCGTTTGGGTTGGATTTGGTATCTCAGTTACTTTCGTTTGGGTTGGATTGATTGTGTTGCTTACGTTCGTTTTGGTTCGCTTTGTTGATTGCGTTCATTTGATTTTGCTGTGTTGGTTGCATGCATTTGGGTTGGTCGTATTGGTTGAATTCTTTTGGGTTAGTGTTGTTGGTTACGTTTGTTTGGGTTTGATTAACAGTGTTGGATAACACATCAAAACTAATCCAAGCAAACCTAACCAGCATAACCAGATCAACCCAAACGAACGTAATGAAGAAGCTAACTCAAACGAACGCAACCAATATGACAAACCCAAACGCACACAATTAACACAACAAAATCAAATGAGCGCAATCAAAAAAGCGAACCGAAACGAATGTAAGCAACACAATCAATCTAACCCAAACGAACGTACGCAGCACAAGCAAACCATCTAACTCAAAGAAACTAAGAACCCAATCCAACCCAAACGAACGTCAGCAACGTAACCAAACTGAAAAAAACAACCCGTACTAAACAACCAAACAAACAGACCGTTTGTCTTTTTTATCTTTCATTTGGAAGTGCATTTCTTGAACAGTCAACAATATCATTTTTCGCTAATGCAGCGCCATCTGGCGCGAATCAAAAAAAAATTGAATAAAACGTACGTATTTTTTACTGGAGAATCTGAATCTGCAATAAAAAAATAGGTTCCTCTTTGGAAATTTAAAAGTTAACTTCCTCCTGCTTCCAGGGTGTGGGGTGAGGGGTAAATTTTTGCTGGTTCGATTTTTCTTTTTGGAAATAACAAGTTTTTATTACAGAAATTTTTTCGTTAGATGCGTATTTCTTAAGATATTTCGATGTTCCTAGATAAAATAAACACCCGGTATAGAACTTGTAAAATAAAAATCAAGTGGGACTTTTCCCATACATTTTCCCTAAGAAGGCCTGCTCACAATATAAAATAGAAATTAAGGTGGACTTTTGAAATTTTTTAGGAAAAGATAATACTAAGTACTGATTAGTCTCGTACCTAGTACTTAAGCGGAACCATATCCGGGATCCCAATGGGACTTTTTTTAATGGGGTACCTTATGAGAAAAAAAATCACAAAAAATTATTACTAGACAAACATATGAAGCGAATGCAGATTAAGATATATCGTAGGATGAAACTCGTCTTCATGAATCATGATCTTACAGTGATAGCAGATCAATATGATGATATGAGAATGATGAACAACGTGTTGCTGTTGAGGGCCCCTGGCACTAAAGGGTGACATCCTAAGGATGCTTCTTTCATTGGACCTACTTTCTTTTTCGTTCTTTCCTTTTAGCTTTTTTCCTGTGGCTCTGGTTGTTCGCATCATTGACAGAGGACATCCCAAATACTATCATTCACCCTTCGTCGTGGGCTCACCACTTGACATAACCACTTATTAGGCCCAAGTTCCATCGGGCATACATGCCTCCTTCATCGGTGATTTCATTAACCATTGGGGCCCTGGGCTCCTTGATGTAAATACATGTACCCTAAATAGTACGTTAACGATAAATTATATGTAATAATCTACAATTTATTCAACGTTATATTTTTTAGTAACATTAACGGTAACCCGTTGCTTATTTAAAAAAAGTAACAGCAACGATAAAGCGTTACAATTTTTGGGTAACTGTAATATGTGTCAATCTAATTTCTTCTTCACTTTTCTTTTTAAAATTAAAAAAGTATGTTTACGGATATTAGACAGTACTTGCAGATCTATAAAAAAATAACCTATTTAAGAAGGGTTTTCCAAATCTAAAAAGATTTTGTATCTTTTTGTTAATGATCACTAAAGAAATGAGCGAACACACAATTTATTCATTTTGTACACATAAACGGAAAAATACGCCAAGTGAAACAAATGGTTTGTTTCAGTTATCTTTAGGAAATGATAATTTGAATTATTATTATTATTATTATTATTAATTATTATTGTACGATCAAGTCAAGACTCTTTTAAGTAAGCGGGACTCACTCGGTTCTAGCCGGGGATCAAGGGGTTTATATGAGAAAAGTAAGAAAAGAAAGTGTAGAAAGAGGTATAAGGGGGTATCGGTATTGAGATAATCTGAAATTTCCGTGTTGTTTAATTAAATAACACATTCGTTCTGCAATTGTTCTCCGACCCAACTCGCTTATCAATCTCTCTAGCAAGCACCCCAGACGATGAGCTTCACAAAGTCATTATGTAAAGCTCTCCACTTTGGCCCATTAGTATCCAATGTCTTTCTTTTCAGGCGACTCTCCCTCCACTGACACTCTTTATCTACCATTTACCATTTACCATTTACTTTACCTAGATGTACCTGTTTAGTCAGCCATTCTCCTTTTATTTCTTCAATATGCCAAAACCAACTCAACAAATGTCTTTCATTATTGTTAAACAATGTCTCCTCTACACCACATTCTTAGATAATCCTCATATTACTCATATTTTTAACTTTATTTGCTATATTTTTACTTCTGGTAATGGCTCCTACTCTGCCGATAACTTTCCTACTCTCGTTTATAGACCTGCATATCTCTTCATCGATCTTTCCATCATTAGTAAATAAACTACCAAGATACACGTAGTTATCAACTTGTTCTATTCTCTCATCGTCTAGGGCAATATTGCATACAGTCTTCTTACCCTTTTCTTCAAACATCATATTTTTTGTTTTATCCACGTTAATTTCAATGCCCATGTTCTTCATGCTAGTATTCAGTCTGAGCAACATTCTCTGCAAGCCTTCAATTGAGTCTGCCGTCACAACCTTATCATCTGCAAACGCTAACCCACGCACCTTCTCTGTCCCGAGATTCACACCTTCGTCTAACACCGTGCCTGATATCGAACCAGTTACTCAGTTGCTCATTTACTCTCACACTCGCTTAGCTACTTGCATATATTGTTTTTATTACTTTTAGGAGCCACCCATTGACTTCATGCTCTTTCAGGACTTTCCAAAGCTTGCTGCTATCTACCTTATCAAACTCTTTTTTTAAATTAACAAATGCGCAGAAAACTTTTCTGTTTACCCTCCAGCTTTCTACTGCGATTTGTCTCAGGCTATATACCTGATCTGCAGATGATCTTCCTGAAATAAATCCACGTGGGACGTCTCAGATATTTTCTTCTGTTATTTGATTACCCCATTAATGAGTATTTTTGAATATATTTTGCTTACGATACTCAGCAAGCTGATACCTCTGTAATTATTGCAGTTGATGTTATCTCCCTTTTTTTATATATTGGGACAATGATTGCCTTCTTTTAGTCATCTGGAACTTCCTTCATCTCGATACATCAATTTATCAACTCATACAGCCTGTGAGGTATGTATTTGCCACCGCATTCAACCATTGCAGCGTGAACACCATCTACACCAGGAGCCATGCCATTCTTTAATTTCTTAATTATATCCCTTATCTCAGAGATATTAATTCTTTCAATCGAACTGCTTCATAACTTCACCTCCTGATAGTTTCTTGTAATTGTCCGTAACACCATACGCTTGCTTCTTTTCGTTAACGGCTACGCAGATTCCAGCAATCCACCAAGCATAGCCAGGCATTCTTCCTACAACCGAAGCGCAGTAACGCACACTCCCAACAATTCTTTCCTGGATAATTGCACGTGCAATTTTTATTCGTTTTTTTCCTGCTAATTGGAAGTACAAAAAAGTTTCTTGAAATTTCCTTTAAAATTTCTCTATAATCTATTCCCTCATAAAAAAATTGTCAAAATCCCATAATTGGGATATTTATATATATCGAGCGAGTCTATTTCCACTATTTAATTTGTAATTTTAGAAGTGTAGATTTAAAAAAAGTTCGCCTTAAATGATTTCATTTGTCTTTTAGTTTCGAATACTTAAATGAAACATTTTTCAGGTTTAAATGTGAAATAAAATATTAACAAAATATATTACTAATACACTATAACGTCGAATAACCTCAATATGAAGAGAACTTTTAGGCCCAATCCCTGAGCTTAAATGTATCACATTGATTGTAACGTATTGCATTGAAAAGTTATTTTAAAAACTATTTCATTTGGAGGCGAAAGCAATTGAAATTACTATATTGACATTAGCGAGGTAATTAGATATAGAGGAATCAAGAAGCATACAGAATTGCTTTATGTAGTTTATGAATTGGTCCAGAATAATTTCATAAAAATTTATTTATCATTTTGAGCTAGTATTAAAAATCATTTTGCTCTGAGATAGAAGAAACTGAACGCGCGCGTATGGCGCGATCGATGTTGCTAGTTAATAATGATCGCACACAGGAAAACTGCAACCAATATTGACTCTCGATGAAACTCCGCTTTCATTTTTCTTCCTTTTATTAAATTTAATTCGCAATTCCCTGCCAATTTGCACCGGTGACTCGACGTTTCGACCTCTACAAACGAACGGATGGACCCGTGGTCAAATTTCGTTCTCAAAACCCAGCTATCGCTGTTCCATTAGAAAGTGGTTGATGAAAGTGACTAACAAAAATATAGATGAATTAAGAAGGGTCTAATTAACAAGCAGAAAACGATTGACGTTTTTTGAGGCGGATATAAAAGAAGAAAACATTGTTTACAAAATGATTTAATTAATTATTTGTGAAGAAATACTATGATTGAATCAGAATTTTAGTCAAGTCAATAAAGGATTTGAGAAGAAATCGAAAAAAGTAGCATTTTATTTTTGCACACACGTTGGGAATAGCTTGATGAACATAATGTAATGACCTCAATACAGTGTCGGCATTTATAAGGAGAAGGAAGTTGTTTTTTCTCTTGATTTTTTTCACACTATTTTGCCAGTACAAGCTCTTGAGCACCTTATTTCAGAAGAAATACCTAGGGGATAAGAACTAAATCATGTTAGAGACATGTTATAGTTTATTTATAAAATTAACAAATAATATCGGATGACAAATGTATCTTACTAATAAGCATCACTGGAAACATAAAGTGAGGAGAATTGACAGAAAAAAATAACATCTTTCTCTTTATAAATGCCAAAAATGTGCATTTGTTTATATAATTTTCTTATAAAATTATTAAATAATACCGGATGACGAATTTTTGTTACTAAACATCAGTGGTAACCGAATGTGAGAATAATTAAAAGAAAAGATAACAACCTTCAAAGGAAAGTAATTTGAAGGGGATATCATGCCATTGACCAGAATTAACTCGTAATCCTATAGTACACCATAAGGTCGGATACTTTTCAGGAAGAGCTCGTACTGCCATCAGAACACATAATCACCTACACTATTTACACCCACGCTTCATTTTGAATTTTACTTATTTGGTGCTGTCAACTTGAAAAGAGGCCTTAAATATTATTAGTCTGACCAAGCATTTTGAAATATATTTCACAAATATGTAAAAACAATTAAAAAAGGTTTTACCTCGAAAAACTTTCCTCATGTGTCTCAAATTGTATGCTGATTCGAGGTAATTTATTACTGATAATGTTTAATGCAAATGAGTTGGTCGATTTTTTTTTGCACAGGAAGTTGCATGTGCTCGAGTTCGAATCGCCTGATTCATTTTTGAAGTTCTGTCCTAAATATTGTCATATTTTATTTGCTGTCAATTTGAAATCGCAAAATTTACAGCTAATCCAACTTTATAGCGAAACCCTTGGTAATACGACTATATTTTACCTAAAACCAACCGTTGCCAATTTAAAAAAAAAACTCCTATTGTTAAACATTTTCAAACATGGTGTCCGTAGCTCGGAACATATGTATGAAGATATTTTGCATTATGTTTACACAGCTATCGCCAACTCGTGGGCCCAATAATGCTACTAATTTCGATTTTTTTAGGGGTATATGTTCCCCGGTGATTGGACTATGTAGGATTTGGGATTATTTGGTTTTCGTTCAAACTATGAGAAGAGGTGCCACATCATTTGACTTTATTAATTGTAGGAATATAATTTTCTTATATAAAACACAGTTCGAAATGCAAATGATATATATATAAGAAGGTGAAAATTAAGGAATCAAGTAGAGAATATTGTAAAAAAATGTGATAAGTTCCTTCTTTATCAAAAATAGAGATTTGCAACATTGTTTTTGTTTCTCGAGCAAACCTCAACATTCCGAAAGCTATAATTCTAAATTTAATATAGTACGTTCTTACAGTTTCTACGTTTAATTTTAGATTGCTGAAAAACATCTCTGAAAGACTAAATTTAGGGTTACAATCTGATCCAAAAAGGAATTAGTATCCCTTCACATTTCTAAAGCGGCGTACCTAATCTACGACGTCCGACAAAGTTCTCATTTCGTTTGATATGAAAGATGCGCCTATTTAGTGCTAAATGAGACTTTAATAGGGCGTCATCCACTTGGCTCTGAAAGCTCCAGATTAGACTTGTTATAATTCGCGCTGAGAATTGAGTTAGCAATTAATTTCGATTTGGCGAAACAGAAGAGTTGACAGGCTGATCACAGGCTGGGCTCAGAAAAAGAGAAACTTTATATTCCCTTCGTTCCAAGTAGAGTAAATTAAAAATTTTATCTTTTGTCGAATTTTAAAATACCTACACTAACTATCTTGTTCTCTCTTGAACAGTTAGTCTCATTTTGCACAATACAACAATATGTCTTTTTTCTCTTACATAATTTGTAGCGAAAGAGCGTCAAAGGTCCTAATACGGCCCAATCAACATCTTTCTTCCTCCTTTTTTGAAACAAAAATTTATGACCCATATTGTTTTCAAACCTACATGCGATAAAATGAAAAGTAGACCCTTTGCCACAATTCTCTATGAATTAAGTAAATTTTCTGTAATTAAACAAAAATCTTTGAAGTGACCCAGTTATTTTGAACACTAACTTTATTCCAATTTTTTCCAAATCAATATAAAAGTTAAGTCAGAGGCTAACAAGATTGATAAAAGTTGTCTATAGTTTAAGGAAACTTTACAGAAATACTTATTATAGGAAGAATGGAGTGACAAGGTGAAGAAGAAATAAATTAAACAACATTTTTCTAATATTTAGATGAAATGAGTATTGAATCAATGATTTATTCCCCTCACGAGACGTGATACATACTATCAAAAGTTTAGTCATTGGTATAATAATAATAATAATCATTCCTCTGCTCGAAATATGTAGAGAAAAATATGTCACGTATCAGGACGGTGAATTATACTCTTAGAATTATACATTAGAGCAATTATTTAGTTTATTCAAATCAGCCAATTTTGCATTGGATCCAGACTTTCGTGGTTGCTCGTGTTATTGATATTTTTTATGGATACAAATGAACCTTTTCTTTCAGAAAAATAACAATAGCCTATCATTACATCTTCGACTATATTTCTCTTTCTATCCAGACTTTCCTGTTATGTGCAGCGAATTTTTAGAATTCAGCACGCACAAATTTACCAAATTTTCAAATTAATACAACGTTTACGTATATTTAAAATCTTTCCTGAAAAAAAAGTTCAAAGACATTTGAACAGAAGTAGTTTTTTAAGTCGTTCACAGGCTTTAAGTTAAATATTTTTACAATGTATCTGTCAAATTGTTTTGATTGTCAGAGTCACATAGGCCAATTAGGGACCACTCAAAAACTACATCACAGTGCCAGGGTTTGGCACGATTTTGTTTTTGTACGGTTTTGTGACGATTTGTGACGTGGGGGAGGGGGGGGTATTTAACGCAGAATATGACAGCACACATGGAAAATATTCATGTAAATATCAATTTTTTTAAATGCATAAAAAATTGAAAGTGAGTGATTTTATTTTACATATAAAGCATCTAAATACAAACTTCACACCCCAGCCCCTATGCCTATTCCCTCTTTACTTTCCAATTGAAAAGTCGACTATATTTTTAGTTCAGAATTGATCTATTTTGATGGAAAACTCTGCTTTTTGATTGACAGTTGAACTACTTTGTTGAAAATTTATTTTATCAGTTGAACGTTGAACTATTTTGTTAAAAAATCACTTTTTTTCTTGAAAATTAATTTTCTTGAATACAAATTGAACTCTTTTATTTTTGGCTAAAAATTAATCGTTTTTAGTTGAAAATTCAACTGATGAATGTTTCATTAAAAATTTATCTTTTGTAGGTGAAAATTCAACTATTTGGTTGAAAGTTGAACTACTTTGTTTATCATTCATTTTATCGGTTAAACATTAAAATATTTTATTGAAACTTCGTTCTTTTTTTATTAAAAATAATTTTTTTCCAAAAGGAAATTCAAATATTCCAATAGATTGAAAATAAAATTGATCGTTTTTAGTTGAAAATTCAACAATTTGGTTAAAAATTTACGGATTTTATTGTAACTTCGTCTTTTTTGGCAGGAAATTAATCTTCTTGATTGAAAATTTAAGTTCTTGGTTGAAAATTGAACTGTTTTGTTAAAAATTGATTTTATTATGTGAAGATCTATCTCTCTGGTTGAAAATTAAAATATTTTGTTGTAAATTTTTCTTTCTTGGTAAAAAATGAACCTTATTTAACTTCTTCGTTGAAAGGTCAATTATTTTGTCAAAAATTAATTTTATTATGTAAAGACCCACCTCTTTGTTCGAAAATTACACTATTTTGTTGTAAATTTGTTCTTTTTTGGTTGCAAATTAATTTTTTATTGGATATTTAGGTAATTCATTATTGAATGAAAATTGATCGATTTTAGTTGAAAATTAAACAATTTGGTTAGAAGTTTATTTATTTTGTTGTAAATAATGTTTTTTTGTAGAGATTTAATCTTCTCGATTGCAAATTTAACTGACTGGTTGAAAGATGAACTAAATTAGAAATTCGTTTTATTACTAGAACATCCATTTCTTTAGTTGAAAAATGTACTATTTCGGTTGAAAATGATTTTTCGTGTTTGGAAATTTTACTATTCTATTATTGAATAAAAATTGAGCGTTTTTATTTGAAAATTCAACAATTTGATTAAAACTTTATTGATCTTGTTATAATTTTTGTTTCTTAAAAATTAACTTATTGTTTAAAATTCTGTTTTAATTTGAGATTCAACTATTTTGTTGAAGATTATTCTTTTTCGTAGAATACAACTGTTTTTGATTTAAAATGAAAAATTTTTTGGTTAAAATATCAACTATTAAATTTTGTGTTCAGAATTCACCTTTTTGGACATATTCAACTGTTTTTAATTTAAAACTTGAATCCATTTTTTCTTGATATATCAGTTGTTATATTTTTCGTTAAGAATTAATCTTTCTACTTTATTGATTGAAAATTCCACTGCATGGTTAAAACTTTAAATTCTTTCTTGAAAATTAATTTTCTTTGTTTATTTCCTTTGCTTGAAAACTCAACTATCCTATGTTAAATTGTAGGTACGATGAGCGAGGGTGAGCGAAGGCTGAAACCTATGTGGAACCTATCTAAAGGAAAGGACAATGGCATTTCGAAGGAATTTAATACGGAACATGTGGGATACAACCAGATTTTAGTGGTTATGTCATGGCTTGTTGACTGAATCAAACGCCAAAAACAAAGAAGAAGAAGACATCCCTGAAGGCAATGTTTTAACATACATAGGATGGAGCTATGCTTGGTCCTATGTTATTGCATAGATTCGGTTGAAAAATCATCTTTCTTGTTTTATTGAGGATCAAAATGAAATCTAATTTCTAATGAATAATTTGATGCAAACAGAGCATGAAAAGAATCGCAAGTCAAAATTAGATTTTCAAACTACCACCTTTTTGGCTCATTGGAGATAAATAAATAACAAAAGGAAAAAGAGGGAGAAAGAGGAAAAAGTCAACCAAAAAGTTGGTTCAAATTTTATCTTCTCTGATATTGTTTTGAGTTCATTTTGGGCTGTGAATTTTGTTAAATTATTATGTTTGTATGTTTTGTGTTTTATTTTAGGCGTTTATCAAATGAAATCAAAGAAAAAATGTTTTCTCGTAACTTGGTTTTTGAATGAACCCTTACATATGTTTCACAATGTATCTTATCCATTTCCACTTCTTACTTATTCCTTCTTTGTAAGTACCTCTATGTCTCTACAAGATTGCAATCGTATCAACGTCACCGATGCATATCATTAAAATATGAATCTCTTTAACGTAACTATTATGCGTGTGCAAGTGACGCTAACAAATGAATTAAGCTTGAAATTGTTATTACCCTCTGGAGGTCGAATACCGTAGCAAGGACTACTGAACGTCAGTAAAAGCAGAGCAGCATATCCTTCCTCTATAAAAACAGTGGCTCGAAATGATCTACCCACGAGGTAGCATCGTAATAACGGCTAAGTAGGATCTTTATATTCTTAGCCGTCGGGCAGGAGTGAGTCTGAACTTCAGGAGCGAATTTCTGCATGGAAGCCAGGATGGGAATGAACGACCCAGCAACCGAAGTGAGTCTCATTTTAATTAGCATCAGCTGGTGCGACGTGTACTTAACAATTCTTGATGCCGTGCCGCAATGTCCGGACATAGTCCGGCATCTCCAACTGAAATTCCTCTCGCGAAGATGTTTTATTCAGAGACACCAGCGGGCCTCTCATACGAATCTTCTGCCAGTCTTCATGCCCCTCAAATGCGGCGGTTCAAGTAGCGGCTACCGCAATTTGCATACAATCCACGCTGATTTTGGGCTGGGAGAAAACGGAGAAAGGCCGAAAGGTAGCCCCAGAGAGGAAGAAAGAATGAATGAGAGAAAGATGGTAGGAGTTAACGCCCACTTGCCAAGATTTTGGCAACCAAGGGATCTCAAGCACGAAACTTGCATTCCAGAAGGTAATATTTTTACATGCAGAATATGGACCATCTTATGATGAATTATATTCGCTCTCTAATTGGATCTAAATTATGTGATTGACTTCTACTGCATCCGATAGTCTCTGGAATAATCAATAACCTGAAAACATTTTTATCGCAGGGGGTTATTTATGAATTACCTGATTCATTAGAGGGAAACTGACACAGTAAATGCTGACATTACACCATTGAATATCATTCTGATTATCAACTTCTGTTCAAAATGATTCATTTTTGCGGATCCAAAATTAATTTTTACACAACTTCATTCATATCTGTCAAATGGCTGTTGATATGCTTTTTATTGAAAGTCGTAGGTTAGTCATGAACAAAAAATATATTTCTAAAAGGAGAAATTTTGTAGCAAATTTTGACCAAACAATTGAAGTTTGAACCTAAATGGAATAATAATAATTGACCAAAAATGAAATAGCTCAATTTCTAGTTTGAAAAATTAATTTTTAACAACAAAAAAACGAATTTTCAACCAATGAGATGAATTTCCAACTAAAATGATGACTAATAATAAAAAAAAATTTTAACATAAGATTTCCACTTTTGAACAAGTAGTTAAATTTTTGACCAAAAAGATGAATTTCCAAGCAAGAATATTCATTTTCTACCAGAAAAGACGAATTTTCATTCAAATACATCAATTTTCTACAAAATAGTTCAATCTTCAACCAAAAAGAATTCATTTTTTACCGTATAATTCAATTTTCCACTAAAAATTATGAATAGTCAATCAAAAAATAAAATAGTTAAATTTCGAGTTGAAACAATTATTTTTCAACAAAAAAAAGAAGAATTTTCAACAAGACAGTTAAATTCTCAATTTAAGCGAAGAGATGAAGTTTCAATAAAATTATGAATCTTTAACCAAAATAATGCATTTTAACAAAGGAGTAAAAAAATATTTTTCTATTAAATTGAAGTCAGTTGAATTAAACCAGAAAAGACGAATTGTCAAAAGAATAGTTGGATTTTTAACCAAAATAGATTATTAATCAACGAAACAGTTGCATATTGAACCAAAAAATATGAAATTTCCACCAAAGGAGATGAATTTTCAAACCAAAAAGACATATTTTCATCAAAAAAATAATTTACGCAAAATAACACTGCATACATTTTCAACCAAATAGCAGAATTTTCATCTAGAAAAAAGACAAATTGTTAACCAAAAATGAGAAATATTCAACCTAAAATAGAATTGGTAAATTTTTAGTTGAAAACAATAATTTTTAACTAAACAAAAATTTTGATGAAAAAAGATGAAATTCCTACCAAAAGACATGAATTTTCAAATGAAAAAGACATCTTTTCATCAAAAGATTTAAATTTCAAAAAAAAAAAATAATAATAATTTTCAACAAAATAGTTTAATTGATAACAAAAAAGATTGATTTTTTCAAAAAAACTTATTTTCTACCAGAAAAAGACGAACTTTCAACAGAATACATCAATTTTTATCCAAATAGTTGAATTATCAACAAAAAATATACATTTTCTTCCAAAAATGGAATAGGTAAATTTTCAGTTCAAAACATTAATTTTCAACAACAAAAAATTTGCATAAAAAAAGTTGAACTTTTTACCAACAAAAATAATTTTTAACAGAGTAGTTCAGCTTTTGACCACTTAGTTCAATTTTCAACCAATTAGTTCATGAGTATTCCACCAAAAAAGATGAATTCTTGAAGAACACGATAAATTTCCAATTGAATAGTTGCATTTATAAAAAAAAAGATGTAATTTGTACCAAAAAATATGAATTTCTAAACGAAAGAGACGAATTTCTAACTAAAGAATTTAATTTTCAACCTAGAAAGATAATTCTTTTGTCAAGAGAGAGGAAAATTTCAAACAGATTGTTGAATTTTTAAGCCAAGAAGACGAATTTCCTAAAGACTAGTAGAATTTCCAACCCGCAAATATGAATTTTCAATAAAAATGTTAATTTTCGACGAAATAGTCGAAATTTCAACCCGAAGAGACGAATTGTCAACAAAGCGTAGAATTTTGTGTGAAAAATAATTATTTTCTAGCAACATTGTTGATTTTTCAATAAAAGAATTAAATTTTCTATCAAATAATTAAAAATTTTAACGAAAACAGATGAGTGTTTAACCAAAAATATATAACTAGGCTGTTTTACCAAACATAATTAGGTTTCCACTAAAAATATTTGGATTTCCAGCCAGAGAGATGAATTTTCAACTTAAATGCTGAATCTTTGAGTAGATTAGTTCAATTTTTAGTGGAAAAAAATTAATTTTTGCCAAAGGGAACGGATATTCAACTCTGAATTTTTTTTCTTTCTAAAAGTGTTCCTATAAAACCAACAAAAAATATTTCTCAAGATTTATCCAGTTCAAGTATTTGCCAAAACTGAATGATTTTGCATTAAAACAGTCAAAAGTTGCTAGTCATGAAAATTCATGACAGGTAAAATTGATCATGAGAATCGGATAATTCTGATGCACGGAAACGGATCAAACAAAAAATCCGAAATTTGAATAAAAGCGTTCCATATCATTTTGATCCAATTTCTGGATCAAATAGGTCAACTGATAGTTACTGTGGAACTCTTTCTTTCAGCTGCAAGACTGGATATGAGCCTGAGGGTTAAATTAATTATCATCAAATCTCTGTTCCTATTAGCAGCTGGTCCTACTTTAGAGCAGTTTACGAGCCAGGTCATTAGCGACTAATGCCTCCATCATGCTAGAAATTAGAATCTAAGAACTGATGACCATAGTCTCTCAGAGGGACCAAGACGAATCGCACTCGTGGTAGCCCCTTGGCCCGGGTGAGTTCTTGCAAACGAAACTCGGGCAACTCGTTAATTCTCAGCAGAGCGCCTTCTCGTTCAGCCTTGAGCAAATTCGAGATTAAATTCATCAGAATCCAATCCGGAGTGAAATTCCCTTGGGGCTGATATTGTGGATGAATAATGCATACACTGCACGCCAGGTCCGGCTTCCTGCGGGCTGCTCATCTTTCCCTGATCACTTTGACGTCCCACGATTAGGTCAAGCTCGACGTACTTAAGGTTTTCAGGAAGAGTGTGCGTCTTTCTTGAAGAAAATATGCATGTCAAGAGGTGAAAGGATTCGGTGAGAGGAGAGGAATCTTCAGTGGGCGTGAGTGATTGTAATTGCGAAACAGTAGCGAGCCAATGAGAGAATCGCCTAGGGCTTTCAGGACGTTGCGTATCGGACGCACTTCTTGAGCATAAATTATATGTGTAGGACGCATAACGTACGACCCGAGGAGTTAGTGCACGTGCGAAACTACTACTCCCTGGTTAAGTTTGCTGTATATGCGAGGTGTAGCAGAAAGGCAAACAACCTTCTAAGAACTCTCAGTCTTGTTCTTTGAATAGTTAATGGTACTTCTAAAGATTTTTTTGATAGTTCAAGTAAAAAGAGGAGTGAGGATAGTGTGAGAAATTTTAATGATGCAGAGTTTGTGAACTGAAAACTTAATTCTGGATGATATATACTGTATTATGCATCTCTCGATTCTCATGGCAGAATAATGTATTTAATCAATCAAAAGTGATTTGAAACCCAAAAATTCCTGAGAAAAAGTGCGTCTGCCGTTTGTCACGACCATCAGTCAGTCGCGAGAGTTAGGGCGAAGATATCATGCCATTGGCGAACGGTGGTCAGTGTAGGCGGTGGAGAGATGTTGGTTGCAAGAAGAATGGGAAAGGGGGATGAAGGGGCTTAATTAATGAGACGTACCCGGCAGCTGCAGATACCAAGATGCATTGTAAATACTGCCTCGGAAAAACTATTGTCCCCGAAGGAGATTTATGCCTGTCCCAATTACACTCGCGACGGGCCACGCAATTTTTTCTGGCCGCAGGACAATCAGATGGATCGCCCTTTTTGCATTTACACCGCGAATGTAATAAGGAGCGGAGGTAGCCAGCTCTGTTGTTACAATTCTACCTCATGGGACAACACATGTCCAGTCTTGCTTCATACGAACGACTCGTAAATTGCACCCACGCATGGTGATTCGCCCGCAGAGCATTGCCGAAATCCCATTGAGCCATGATTTATCGCCAAGAACAATAATTATCCCGTAATGGTTGTGTTTCCTATTTGTACCGTTCATGTGACATTTGATTATCATCTATGATGTCTTACCATACTAAAATATTAGGCTTATAGTAATTTGCTCCAGGTGTGGGGTAAGTAATTATATAGTTCGGAAAGGTGCTGGCAATGATTTGGATGCAATTTCAGGTACAGAATCATCAGGTGTAATATTGAGATCAATTAAACTTATGATAAGCGAAGTTTAGTGGGGCCAACCTCTCATCACACTCTCTCTCAACCAACCCTCTCGCACCCCACGCTCTCTGATGTCCGTGCTCCTTTCCCTTCCATATACCCTCTGCCTATATACACATCATCGCATCGCACCCCTAATATCTTATCTGCCTTCGGAGCTATCCAAACCTCTTTCCATTTCGCCCCTCCAATCCCTATATATTTTATACACTACGATCTCTCATCCCTTCCCCCTCCACCCAAATCTTCCTCGCGTAATTGCGCCCCCTTTCATATCCCCTCTCGTTTTCTCTCATGCCATATACTTATCACCCCCTCTCAAACCTTACCCTCCTCAACCATCTATTTTCCGTCAATCTTAACAATCGGCCCTTTCTCTTCTCATCTCGCTCCTTCACTCTCTACAACTTATCCTATTGTAATTACCCCTCCCCTCCTCTCTCAGCAGAGTATTTTCCTCCATTCTCAGAAATCTTCCCCTTCACTCCTCATCACGCTTTTCCGCCCTTTACGCCTTATCCTATTATATGCACATATACCCGTTGCCATTCCCCATCGTCTTCATCAACCACTACCATCTTTCCATCTGACCTTCCACCATCTATCAGCCAACCTTTCATCCCACAACCTTCTCGCATATTCACATGGGCGATGTTCAATAATGAATATCCATGACCCTTTTTCTCTTGGCCCCTCCCGCCCCTCTCTTTGAAAACAAATATAGCTATTTTATTATACATACCAGAAATAGAAGACCAGAAATGCGTTGGTTAAGCATATACACGTACTTGTTCATTCGGGAAATTTATAAATGCGCACTTGTGAATTTCCAAAAATGACAAGCAATTTTAACATAAGAAACGAATTCAGCTTTCTGTTTCTTGAGATAGAGTTACAAAAGAAATAGGTCCACTATTTATGGACATCTCAATTTCATTGATTATTTCGTATTTGTATTTGAACAAACACAAATTACTGTGATTCTCAGTGAAATTCTACTAATTTAAATTTAAACAGTACAAATCGTAATTTGTTAATTAAGGAAGATATAAATCATTATTATTAGCTTAATACTGCGTCCATTTTTAGTGTAGTAAGAAATAGAGGTTTTCAACATCTGTATCCGAAGCCTGATTAGTTAAATAATCGGTACGTCGAAAATTTCGTTAAATTCACAAAATTATTGCAAAAATATATAAAATAGGAGTTCATAGTAATCAAAACAAGTTTCTTATGTTTGGTTTTATTTCGATTTTCATCAATAATGTACACGGCGATAGGGGCTTTCAAAAACATTCTAAATTTTTTATTTCACATTCTTTCAAAAACTGATACCTCTTAAGAGGTTAATATCTAAAACTCAAAATCAATAAATTTCTTAACAATTCCTTGGAGTCTTTAAAAATACCCTAAAATATTTAAAATACTTTAAAATTTTTTTTAACTTTTTAAAGCTCCTGATAATTTTCCTTAAATAATTGAAATCAATTAAAACTTGTTTGGAATCTTTTTAAATATCCTAAAATCAGTGAAAAAAATCAAAATCTTTTAAAATACCTTTAAAATATTTTAAAACCTCTTCAAATCTTTAAAATCGTATGAAATCTCTCATTTGTTGTGAATAAATTCTTTACAATCCATTAAAATATGATAAAATCGCGTGAAATTACATGAAATCAGATTATATTCTTCGAAACATTGGAACCCTATGCAGTCCTTTCAGTATCCTGGAAAATATATTGAAATACCTTATTGAGAACCTTCAAAATACTCGAAAATCTCATAAAAAACGCCTAAAATTCATTTAAAATCCTTTGAAATATTTGAAAATGTTGAAAATTTTCTCAAAGTATGTTTAATGTTGATCTAAAATACTTTTTTTCCATTCAATTAAAAATCGAATAATTTCAATTTTTTTTCACCCATAATCTTGAATGAATTTATTGAGAATACAGAACAGTTCCATGAACAGTGTATCTTTTACCAAAAAATAAGCTGCCATTTCTTTTCCAGAAAGTTGTAAAGTTTTAAAAAGAAAGTAGATCTGGTCCGCCTTACTTATTCTTTAGAACTTGCCTTCACCCGAATAATACCTTCTTCTCTCGCAACATTTCACGTTAAACTTTTAAAGTTTTTTTGTTCTCTTCCATTATTTTCCTTTTCAATGTACTTGTTCAACTTTCGACAAAGTTTTTAGAGCCAGGCAGCTGGAAAAGAATAATTCGCGGTATTGAAAGGTTGAGGTAGAATGTCATGAAATGGCAATAATTTACGTAGTCTGCTAGCGCTTGCTGTCCGCGAATAATGATGGCTTTAAACACCTTTAAGTGATGGCCCTAGGAGACGATACAATAATACTATAGCATTATGACTCGTTCTTTGCATTCCCATCACTCTGGCATGAAAAGCACACCTCATAAATGTGCCAGTACATATTTATTACATGCAAATGCACGTTACATTATCTGTATTATGTTTATACTTTTCAGACACAATTTCAGCCTAAGAGAAAATTACATATTGCAAACTTCGAACGCTAAAATGAGTTATTAATCTTGAAAGCTGAATATTTATTTTAAAAACAATTTAATTTGTAGTCTAATACGTATAGCAAAAAAAGACTTATGGATGATTGCCAAAAAGTTCGGTGCAATATAGAGCTCTAACTTTGCCAATACAAGGTAAACCGAGTACTCGGGCGAGTACCCGAAGGCACAAGTCTAATTATGGTACCCGGATACCCGGATATTCGGTTAATACCCGGGTACTCGTGTGAGTTTTGGGTTTTAGAAATATAGTAAAATAAAAGGTAACATGATCGAAAATTTCAGATAACGCTTCATTAAATTCGTCAGCATGTCACCTCAACGGCCAAGTTGAATGAGGGATTATTTTCAATATAACTCAATTCTCATTCAATTTATTATTATTTAATTCCCAATAACTCATTCTCAATTATAACTCAACGTCATCACTAAGATACCCGGGTATTGAACGATTATCCGTATACTCGGGTACCCGAGATTTCGGTTATTACCAGGGTACCAGGGTTCCCGGGACTTAAACCCGATGTATGAATTCAGTCCCATTGTGAAACCCCCAAAACTGCCCAATTCTTGGGTCAATATTTCAGGGTTGCTACAAAATTTCAATTTCGAAATTCTCTTATTTTCCCTGACTTTTCCCTGACCAATATTTCATTTTCGCTGACCGTTCTAAATTTTGTTTATGTATAAAAACAACTTTACACCTAGGCCATTCATAATGTCAATGCAAAACAAATGTTTGTTTCTAATAACAATATTTTAAATCCTTTCCTTGACAATAGTCATACAGAATTTTATAAGAGGTCAACCACAAGTTACGTGAGGCATACGTCAAATACATGAATTTTCAATCAAATAGTTGATATTTCAATACAAAAAGATGAATTTTAAACCAAAAATAAAAGAATTAGATTCACAATTAAAATCAGAGAGATGCAGGGATAGAGGTTTGACCAACATTATTTCTGTGACCAGACACAGGGGCACCATAGCCCCCACACAGTGGGATGAAATCAAAACACGAGGTTCGCAATAACTTGTAGCTGGCAATTCTTAACCGATTTTGGATTTTTTTCTCAGAAAACTTCAGCATTAAATTTTGTAGAGATTTATGTGGCCTGATTTTTGATTTTTTTTTAAACATTTATGTTAATGCAAAAAGTGAATAAAAAGTCGATTTTTCGTTTTTTTTGTTTATCTTCGTAAAAAAAATGTTTCTATGATCAGCATTGCCAGACTGTATGCACGGGGGTAGTTGAAAGCAAAAAAAATAATGACATTGTTGAGTTGATTGTTATAAACAAAGTAAGTTAACAAGTAGTCTACACTATGGATTCTTCGTTTTCAAAGTAAATTTTTGCGTTAAAATTACTTGCTTTTATCGAAAAAATAATACCCGATCTTAAAAATTTGACATCCGATATTTTTTATTAATTTTATAAACAAATGCATAGTGTGGAAATTTAAAGGCAGAAAAAAATCGTTTTTTCTCTTAATGTTTTAAAATTATATCTCCAGTGATGTTTAATGATGGTCAATTATCTTTCGATATTTTTAATTAATTTCATAAACAAATTATATAAACAAATGCCTAGTGTGGACATTTCAAGGCAGTAAGAAATCGTGTTTTCTCTGAATTTCAATCAATTTATTTCGCCAGCAATGTTTAATGATGGAAAATTATCATCCGACATTTTTTATAGATTTTATGAACAAATTATATAAACAAATGCCCAGTGTGGACATTTAAAGGACGAAAGAAATCGCTTTTTCTCTTAAATTTCCTCAAATTATGTCGCCAGTGAAGTTCAATGAAGGAAACTTATCATCCAATAATTTTTATTAATTTTGTAATCATTATTTCTGTGACCAGTCACAGAGGTGCCTTTTCGCCCCACCGAGATGTTTGAAAGGGGTAATTGATATTATCGGCCAAGGATAATTCACCATTTCATGATCATGTTGCATAAATTTAATTTCCTTATATGTGATATATGTACATAAAACATTTCATCTAAAGCGTCAAAAGCCAAAACTGGCCAAAGAACTCTTAAATCGCACAGTTGAAGTGAAACTGCGAAAGAATGTTTAAATGGAATTTACTTTTAGAATAAGGAATTCACAGAATACATGAAATTTAAAAAATACATGGAATGGCACCAATTCATTGAATTCCACGATTTGAAGGAATTCTATGAATTCTGTGATTTTTGTAAATTCCGTAAATTCCATAAATTCCATGAATTAATTGAATTCCGTGAATATCTTGAATTCCGCGAATTTCATGAATTCCTTGAATTCCATTAATTTCGTGAATTCCGTAAATTTCGGTAATTCCGTAAATTTCGTGAATTCCGTGAATTCTGTGAATTCCACGAATTCCTTGAATTAATTGAATCCCTTGAATTCCCTGAATTAATTGAATTCCGTGAATTAATTGAATTCCGTGAATTAATTGAATTCCGTGAATAAATTTAATTCCGTGAATTCCTTGAATTTTGTGAATTTCTTAAATGCCGTCAATTCCATATATTCCGTGAATTCCATGAATTCCGTGAATTCCATGAATTCCGTGAATTTAATGAATTCCGTGAATTTCATGAATTCCGTAAGTTCTGCGACGTGAATTCCGTGAATTCCATGAAATCCGTGAATTCCATAAATTCCTAGAATTCCATAAATTCCTAGAACTCCATAAATTTCTTGAAATCCATGAATTCCATGAATTCCTTAAATTCCACGAAATCCATGAATACGCGCGCTAAGAAGTTTCACTTCAAAAACCGGTGAAAAAAATTGTCGGTGCCGGTAATTTTCTATTGACCGGTACCGACAATTTGTTCTTACCGATAGTGACAGCGTAAACACTTTAATTATTATTATTTTTAAATTACTAAACGTAATAAGATTCTATGTGAATATAATACATAAGTATAACTTATATAATATTTTACAGACAACTTTTGAGACAATAGCATTACCATAAAGAAAGGAAAACCAAACAAATTATCTGAAAATTAATTTGGGGATTAATAAAAAATAAATTTAAATAAAAAACAGTCGAATACGTCAGTAACTCTAAGGTGGAAACGAGAATTAGCAAGAATGGCTCAAAATGGCCATTATTCAATTTATTAACTTGAATAATGTAATTCTATAATAAAATTAATATCTATATAAGTTCAATAATACCAAGAGAAAATTAAAGAAAATAAATTAGCGTACTGAAATATGTTACTGTTTTATGTAATCATCCCAGGCGGTAATATTATATATAGTTTATATATAGTGTGAAGTATTATATATAATATTCATTTGTTTTATATAGAAAATGTATAAAACAAATGAATATTATATGTAATACTTCACAAAATATATATAAACTATGTATAATATTTCCGCCTGGGATGTTTATAAAATTATAATGAAGAACAAAAAAGAGAATAATCAAATATTAAAAAAATATTATATATTTTATAATAAATAACTTCCCTATATACACTTTGAAAATAAAACATTGAATAACAGTTGAGGGAAGGAAATTAGTAGTATATAGAATTCATTATTATTACATACATAGATTATATACATAAATCAGCAGGACATATATAGATATACCACAGTCGAATCCACTGATTTTTTTTTAAATATTTCTATAACAGTATTCTTGAACTTTTGTAAATATTGATTTTATTATACAGTTACATTATTCAACTTAATAAATAATATAATCATAAAATAGATACTTTGGGCCATTCTTGCACATTCTTGCTTCCTACCTTAGAGTTACTTGCGTATTCGACTTTTTTTTAAATTTTCATAATTTAGAGAGTATATTATCATGTAAATAAATCTCTACATTTTTTTAAATGAATAGCTGCACAGGGGAAAAAGCTTTGTGAAATTATCACGCAAGATTGTAGCTGTTAGCAGGGGGAACATTATCATGTAAAACTGAGTTTCTGCGAAAATTGGCTAAGTGTAAGTTAGCTGCTACCGTCAGAGAAGAGCAGTCTATAAAAACGTCTCGTATTTTATAGTGAGTTATGGCACTCAACTAAAAAGTTCTGAAATTTATTAACAAGAGCAGCGGCATAAAACAGCACAAAAATTTTATTTTATAAGAGAAACTTTTTCAGTATTTACCAATTACATTTCAAATTATTACTTTATTAATTATTGATAATAAGGAGCAGTAAATGCACGCGAACAAAGCGCACTTTTCTATATTGTTATTTCCTAATATGAAAAATATCAACAATTTAAAAATCATTATTAAACAAAAGTTTAAATATTAAGTTTTAAAATGTTTTGAAATAATAATTCATAATTATTTTGAAATTTTTTTAAATATATTGAAAGATTTTGAATTCTTGAATTTCAGATTAGGTAACATTTTGAACAAATATCAATATTTCAAATGCAATGAAAAATGTTGAAACTGTATCATTCCTGATTCAAAGCGTTAGAAATTAAATGAGTTTATTTTGAATTGAAGAATCTCAAAGTTGAATGACTTTAGATTAAAATTTCGAAAATAGGACAATTTTAAGACGTTAAAATTGGAATATATTTAGATCAGAGTGTTTAAAATTGAATCATTTAAAATTCAATGGCAATGTAAAATCTCCGGCAATTATAGAATTTCAAACTGTTATTTCATGCAAAATTTTTTAATTTAACATTAAAATTGATTACACAAATTTCTCTCAGATAAGAAATATTCACCGACTATTTCACAGTTAAAATGAAAAATTTTAGTTATGCACCTTTAAAATTAAGGTATTACAAAAAAGCTACTACAATAGAAAGTAATTTTTAATGTGAAATATTAAGAATAAAAAAAGTTTTAGTTTGGAACATTCAGTTATAATCAAATCTGAACCTTACTTGAAAGTAAATAAATTTTTAGTCGCCAAGAATTCTGACATGAAAACTGTTCTATTCTCAAATCCTTAAGAATTTTGATTGTTCTAAGTAAATTCAAGTTCTTCAAAAATTAATCTTTTTTTTTAAATTGTTAATTATTATACTTTTTAAAATTCTATTATTTCACTTTTAATTGCAAAATTATGACCATAAAAATGTTTAGAAGAATGCCCTTCCCCACTCCTTCCTCACCGAGTGAGTCACGACTAACCCGACAGGGAAAAAGCTTAATGGTATTATTATTTTATACCATTAAGCCATTTCCCTTTCGGGGTAGGCGTGACTTGCTCGGTTGGAAAATAGTAGTGTTTATATGGGTATATAGGTATAGGGTAGGTAGGTATACAGGTATGAGGTAGATAGGTATATAAGTGTTAGGTATAGATATTTTAGATTGATCTGGAATTCTCGTGTTATTTATTTAAATGACACGTTTATTCCGCAACACTGCTCCGACCCAGGTTGCTGATCAATCTCTCTAGCGATCACCCTAAGTGAAGAGCCTCACAAAATTGTTATGTATGGTTCTCCACTTGGGCCCATTAGTATCCAAGGTCTTTGTTTCAGGCGTCATTCATTCTACTGTCACTCTGTTTACAAACTATTTGTCGCCACACTTTTCTGTCCTGGCATACTACTCTAGCTTCCTTCACGTCCATGCATTTTTTCCTGCAAGCTCTTGTGTTTCTATGGCTTCTTATGTCTCTACGGATTAATGTCTCATTTACAGATTCTAACCATTCTTTCGGCGGTCTACCTCTGGGCATTCTGCCATTTACTATACCTTTATACACTTGTTTGGTCAGTCGTTCATCTTTCATTCTTTCAAGATGTCCGAAACATCTTAACTGATTTCTTTCCCATGTGTCAACTATTGTCTCTTTTGCACCACATTCTTTGAGGATGGTCTCGTTTCGGACTTTGTCCATCAGTGTTTTCCCGCATATTATGCGCAGAGGTTTCATGCCGATCGCGTTAATTTTACTCCTGTCCTTTTCTTGACAGGTCCATGTCTCGCTACCGTATAGTACAGTCGGTACGAATATAGAATTATGTATGGCCATTTTAGCTTTTTTTGATATGTTTTTATTTGTTAGGATGGACCCTGCTCTACCGATAACCTGCTTACCCTTATTTATGCCCCTATCTAACTCCCCATCTATTTTTCCGTCGCTAGTGAATAGACTACCTAGATATACGTACTTGTCAACTTGTTCTAATCTCTCATCATTTAGGACAATGTTGCATATTGTTTTCTCACTTTTTCCTTCAAACACCATGATTTTTGTTTTATTTACGTTAATTTTGAGGTCCATGTTTTTCATGCTTGTATTAAGTTTATTCAACATTCTTTGCAAGTCCTCGATTGATTCTGCCATAACAATCTTGTCATCTGCGAAAGCTAATCCACGTATCTTAACTGTTTGGAGATTTACACCTTCTTCGTCGAAGAGTGCAGTTCTTAGACACTTATCCATGAATATGATAAATAGCCACGAGGACATAACGCATCCTTGTTTCACGCCTTGCATAATATCAAACCAGTCACTCAGTTTCCCATTTACCCTTACACTCGCTTTACTACCTGTATATATTGTTTTGATTGCTTGTAGGAGCCCTCCATTTACTCCGTACTCTTTGAGGACTTCCCAAAGTTTATTTCTATTTACTTTGTCGAATGCTTTTTCTAGGTCAATAAATGCACAGAAAACTTTCTTTCCTACTCTCAAGCTTTTTTCTGTGATCTGTCTTAGGCTAAATATCTGATCTGTACATGATCTTCCTGGCATAAAACCACTTTGGACTTCCCATATCTTTTCTTCTGTGATTTCCATTACCCTACGAATAAGTATTTTTGAGTATATTTTACTTACGGTACTTAGTAGGCTGATACCTCTGTAATTACTGCAGTTGCTTTTATCTCCCTTTCTTTTGTATATTGGTACGATAATCGCTTTTTTCCAATCGTCTGGGACTTTCCCCGTCTCGATACATAAATTTATTAATTCGCACAACCTGTGAGGTATGTACTCGCCACCGTATTTAAGCATTTCAGCACTAATACTGTCTATGCCAGCAGCCTTACCGTTTTTCAAGTTCTTAATTATGTCTCGGACCTCAGTGACACAGACTTTTTCAATTGGGTTTTCTAATGCATTATATTCTATGTCGCAGTTTTGTTGTCCTATATCTTCACCTCCTAATAGTTCTTTAAAAGAGTCTTTTAAAGCGTCCACTATCTCGTCTATATCATATAGCATTTCTCCTTTGCTGTTTCTCATGCTGGCAAACTCTGTACTCTTATTTTCCTTCAACTGTTTATATAATAGTTTCATAATTCCTTAAAAGTAGTTTTGTATTTTGCTCTCTTCTTCTGTTCTGATTTTTTCTTTACTCTCCTTGACTAGTCGTTTCATTTTCCTCTTTTTGTCTTTGTAATCATTTTTGAGTCTATTTCTCTCCTCATCGCTAAGACCTGTCATGTTTAATGTTCTCTTGTGCGCTTTTTTCTTTTCTTGCTGGGCTGCTTGAATTTCATCATTCCACCACGCATCACCAGACTTTCTTCCTACCACTGCCGTACCACACACTTCAATTGCAGTTTTAACAATGATATCCCGTAATAAAGCCCACGCGCCCTCTATATCTTTATTGCTCGTAAGCGCTTCCCAAGTTGCCCTATCTATGCGTTCGCTTAACTTATTTTGAAACTCTATTCGCACTTCCGGTTTCTGTAAATTTTCAATTTTTATTCGATTTTGTTTCGTTTTTTCTGTTCTCTTTCTTTTCCATCCCCGGCCTAAGTTTATTTTAGAGATTAAAAGGTAATGATCAGTATTGCATTCGGAACCCCTCATGACTCTTGTATCTTTGACTAGTTCTCTTAGTCTTTCATCCGCAATAACGAAGTCAATTACACTGCGGTTATTTCCTTTACACCAAGTGTACGTGTGGATCATTTTATGTCTAAACCAGGTATTGGTAATAAATAGGCCCTTTTCTAAGCATAAGCTAACTAATTTTTCCCCGTTATAATTTTTTCTTGTTGGATCCCCAAAATTACCTAGCACCCTTTCTGTATCTGTATCCTGGCGTTGGACGCCGACCCATTCGTTCATATCTCCTAGCAGAATTATTCTTTCACCTTAATAATAATAATAATAAAAGCGTTTGAAACCAAGAATATATATATTGAACAATTTTGAATTAAAAACGTCCCAAATCAAATAATGGGGTCGTTGCATGAATTTTAGGTAATATATTTTTTAAATACTGCATACCATTCTGAACATTTTGGTGCATTTGAAACAAATTTTGAAAACTTCATTGTGGAGAAAAAAAATGTTTAAGAAAAGTATTGAAATCCCTATTCAAAAGCTCTGTGACCTTGAAACGTCACTTCCCAAAAAGCGCGTAACCAATCAGAATAATGATCTATTGACTAACGAAGTATCTAGCAGACAGCTGGCGAAAATTCAATTTACAATTTCTAACAGAGATATTTATTTACTTATAACTGTCGAAAAGCAATACAATTTTGCTTAAAATATAAAACCTTAAAAAAGATAGTAATGAATAATATCATTCAAGTGCGTGAGAATGAAATGTTTCCAAAGATAACCTCAATTTGAATATCTTTTACAATAGGTTATGTTTACTGTTTACCCTTTACCCATTCAGTCTCTAGCGGCCATATTATATTCCATCACCAACCGGACAACCGCGCTAATCAGAATAAAGTACTTCCTGCAAAGTACTTCCCGCAAAAATTCAAAAAATATACTTTTTAAACATCAAAAAAAAAATTTAAACTTGGTTTAAAAAAACTTTCCTTCCGTAGTTACATTATTTTTTTGGTGTTCTTTTAATTTGACTAGCAAAAAAAATTATTTGAAAATATGCAACAACCCCATTGTAGATTGAGTAAACTTTTGAAAAAGGTGTAATATTTTGAATGGAATCAAAAGGAATTAGACTTGTGTAGTTTCTGAATAAAAAAGTGTTTAAAATTGATTAATTGAAAATTGAAAGTATTTTATTTAAAAAATGTTAAATCAAAAGGTCTCAAAATAAAAAAATTTCAGACTAAACTTTCTAAAATCGTACAATTTCATGAGAAAGAGTTTAAAATTGAATCATCTTTAATTGAAAGCGATCAAAATTGAATAGTTTGATTTTTATTTGAAGAATCTAGAAATTGAATAATTTCATATTAAAATTAAGAAAATATGACAATTCCAAAACGTTCAAAATCGAACAAATTCATATTAGAATTTTGAAAACTGATCATTTAAAATTCAAAGAACTCGAAATTGTATTATTTCTAATTATTAGTATCATTATTGGAAACTTTGGATAAAAAATAAATTAAATGTTTTTTCAAAGTAAAAGCTTGTGAAATACTGAAAGTCTAGAATTTTCAATTATTCTTACATGAAAAAAATATAATTTACATAAAAATGTATGAGAAAAATGTTTCTAATTTCAAAAAATAAACTCATCGAATAACTCAAAAATTGTAACCATTCTAAATTCAAGAAATTATATCAGGATTACAATGTTACATTGACAATAAAAAAAGAATACAAAAGAAGATCGATATAATTCCAATGTTTGAAATTGAACAATTTTAAGCCTTTCGATTCGAAATTGTTTATTTTTAAGGTGAGTTTGAAATTTTCAATGTTTTGGAATATTTTAAAATAAAAAATAATTTAATTTTCAATGCCTCGCAAAAGTGAATTTTAACTAAAATTCTGAATATTTGAATTTTAAACTACGACTGTTGTGGAATGGCGCATTAAAGATTATAAATTTAAATTATCCAAATTTCAATTATGATAAATATTATTAAGTATCGCATAATGTAGTATCAAGTGACATTTAAGGTGCTTAGATCCAAGTGTTATTTTCATATTTTCAAATTGAAGAATTTTGAATATTGTGAACTTTTGAAGTTTAATTATTTAAAATTTTTTTAAATAATACGCTTTATAATTACAATGTTTTAAGATTAGTGAATTCAAACTTCAAGCGTTAAAAATTAAACAATTTCAAACTTTGTTCAAAATCGTAGTATTTTCGACTTAGGATTTTAAAACTATTATTATTATTATTGTTATACCATTGAGCCATTTCCATTTCGGGGTAGGCGTGACTTGCTCGGTTGGAAAATAGTAGTGTGTAGGTGGGTATATAGGTATAAGGTAGATAGGTATATAGGTGTTAGGTATAGATATTTTATATTGACCTTGGAGTTCTCGTGTTATTTATTTAAATGAGACGTTCATTCCGCAACACTGCTCCGACCCAGGTTGCTGATCAATCTCTCTAGCGATCACCCTAGGTGAAGAGCCTCACAAAATTCTTGTGTGGTTCCCCACTTTGGCCTATTTAGTATCCAAGGTCTTTGTTTCAGGCGTCATTCACACTATTGTCACTCTGTTTACAAACTATTTGTCGCCACACTTTTCTGTCCTGGCATACTACTCCAGCTTCCTTCACGTCCATGGATTTTTTTAATGCAAGCTCTCGTGTTTCTATGGCTTCTTATGTTTCTTCGGATTAGTGTCTCATTCACAGATTCTAACTATTCTTTTGGCGGTCTACCTCTGGGCATCCTGCCAGTTACTTTACCTTTATACACTTGTTTGGTCAGTCGTTCCTCATTCATTCTTTCTAGATGGCCGAACTATCTTAACTGATTTCTTTCCCATGTATCAACTAAGTCATTAAAAATAAATTATTTTCAAATTTTGCATTACATTTTTCAAAAGTCACTATAATTTTAATTCAAAATGCAAAATTAATAACTTTCAAAACAGCGATTGAGCATTTCCATGCAAGGGAAAGAACTTCACGTTGAAGACACCAGAAGCGAGTGAAACATAGGAGTTTGACAGTGGACAGAATGAATAAATCGTAGATTATTAGGGGAAAGCATCCTGCCGTAGATTGGAAAAAATTCAATAGCGTTCAACTGCATAAGTTTTCACAAAGAAAGGAAGATATTCTTATTCAAATAAAGCTTACATATTCAATTTACTATTCATATAGAAAAAAATATCAGGAATCTACTCAATTAGCTCTATTAAACCTTTTTATCAAACCTTCTCAAGGGTATCATTTTAAAACCTCAATATCATTTCTCGTATAGCTCCTGGATATAATAGAATATTCAATTCTTGATCATTTAAATGTATATTTAATGGCCTGCAATTAAAATAAGTTTATGGAGTGAATAATAGCTGAAACTATCATTTTTTTTAAGAAATATCATGAAAGCTCAAATTTTTGTCATTTTTTCATCTCTGATATTCAGTGGCATTGGTAAGATTGGTGCGAGATTTTTAAACTTCATACCATTTCAGCTAACTTATGATGATATTGAAAATTTGTGGGCTTCTTAGAAACTGCAAATTGGCAGTATTTTTCTAGCTAATAATTTACGAAAACTAAAGTTTGAAAACTTTGTAAATAAAATTAAACAAAAAAACACAATCTCTAATTAGAAACAACTGGGATGCCATCGCATAGATGACAATTTTTAGAGTAAAATTTTTCACAAAGTTTCGATTATATAATGTTGATTATCTACTGTTGGTTATCTACTGTTGGAAAATTTAATTTCAAATGGAAAGTTCCCAAATATTCATAAATAATAAAGAACGATCGCTTTGTGTCAATATGTATTGTTAATTAAATTTTAAACTTTGATTATAATGTATATAAACATTTCACAAAAATGTTTCATTCAGTTAAAAGGTATGAATATAGGTGGTTTCCCCTATATTCAATAAAATAATTCTACTACACCTCTATGAATTATGAAATCTGAAGTAAGATAAAGCATTGATCTTGAAATTTCAATACTCATTCTTCCTTTCTCAGATTTCAGGAATTAATAAAATTGACAATTTGAATTGAACACTTTGTAAACCTATCTGAATCGTAAGGAGTATTTATAAAATGATGAATGGTACCATCTTCACTGCCTTTGCAAGAACTTAAGAAAAATATGACAATACTTTTTTGCACGTAAAAGACAATCGAGTCTGGAGTATAAATCTTGTGGACCAACCGTTGCTCGAAATCATTATTTATGGGGCTACTGGCGCGATTTCTTACAATGTAGATGGGTTGAAAACGCGATCGCCCATGGTATGTCCAGCGGCAGCTGGTCTATAGTACTATAGTACCCCCTTATTGATTTACGTCGATAGCTTCTAGAGCTTTCAAATCGTGGTCTCGATACTTCACGTCTGGTACTTACTTTGATCTAAGGAGTGGATCGAAAGACTGCACTATATAGTTATATACGACTGTCTTGCAGTTCAATTTCTTCTTCCTCGAGGGTGTAGCTAAAAATATCACAGAGGCAAGTAGAGTATCAAGGAGAAAATACAATTTCATTAGATGTTCCTTCTTCTTTCCGCCTTCCTTGTTCCTTTGTTTCAATTTTCAGTTTGTTCCGATTCATTTTATCAGCATGCAGGAAGAATGCTGAAAATACCTAGTAAACATACCGAACTTGGTACAGAATCTTCTCGAAATTATTTCTGGGAAATTACCGAATTATCGGGTTCATTGCATCCAGAACATTTTCTGGAATTTTCCCGAATAATTTTTCACATTGTAGGATTGCAAAAATTTTTATAGATTTTATAAAGTTTGTATGAGATTACATGGCCCTTATGAAAAAATATTATAAAACAGTAAGTGTAGGCATATAATGATTTTTCTATAATTTTTTCGCAGTTATAGGAAATTCATTATAGAAAATTCTTTAAAATCGCTTGAAATATTTAGAAATCATACAAATCTATTACAATAAGTACAAATCATTGAAAGTTGCTTAGATATCAATTTAATTGAACGTATTAATTAAAGTTCACAAAAGAATAATATAATGATTCAACATTCTCTAAATATTTTAAAATAATAAAAATGTTAAAATATTTCAAAGATTTCCCAAGTTATAAGGGCGTTTGTGGAGAAATTCGAATTTGGCAGGAAACACAAAAAACTGTCTAGCTTTATCGCATTTAATTTTTTTTCAAACAAGAAACTACTTGCGAGCTATCACTTAGGTCTATCGAACCATGAAAGGAAGATCCTAAAAGAAGGCAGCATATGCGAGAAAAACTCTTGTCAAAAAGTACGGTGCGTCCCAAAAATGCTGTTTTCTATTCATAAAGATTTGCATGACTTTATTACTTTTGTATTTGAAAAAAGAAAGAAATTGCATTCAAGCTATAACTTAGCTCTATTGAATCGCGAAAGGAGCGCTTAAAATAAACAACCATTTACAAAAAACCTTCACAAAGAATGGCGCGTCCAAAAAAACGCCGGATTTGTCACAGAAAAAAAATGCAAAGAGTAGCATAACTTTTTTATTTTTTAATTTGAATGAAAAACAAGAAAGAACTTTTCAGGTATGACCTAGCTTTCTCTAGTCGTGAAAAGAGCAGCAAAAAAAAGTAATACCTTAACAGAAAATTTCTAAATCGAACTGGAGAATGGTTTTCTACAGAGACATGAGTTAGTTAAAAACATTTAGTTCAGGCTAATAAAACACACTTCCAATATTTGACTCACGCCTTCATGCCCCAGGATCCATCAATTATTTACACCATTTATATTTTTATAACAGATAAAAACTATATTTCAAAAGCTTGTTTGTTAATGCTACAACCACAGTTAATTTTTTATGGATAGATTCCCTATTTCTTCGAGAGAGTGTAATTGTGCCCTTGGAAGAGGAACAGTGGAAAATTTATGAACCTTGTTTCGACTAAAGGGCTTCGCGGGATTGCCGGTTCAGGTGTTTGTGCAATTACGCAATATTCAACTGCGAGAATACGAGTGCAAAACATTTCGCGAAAATAACCTCCACGATCTTACGTTTGCGTATCATATCCTTGATTTCACGCTCTTTCACGATCGTTAAAAATCTTTGAAGCAGTGAGAACCAGTTGCAACATCACTTTTCTTCTTCTTACTGAGCAGAGTCAACCATCTGTTCGCACCTGTGGTAACCCTCAAAGAAAAGTTTGCTTTAACACGTAACAAGTTACACATACAATTACTTATCACTTTTTTGATAATTCCTTTTCCGTTACAACAAACAGATAATAATTATATATAATAATATACAATTCATTCATACTGAAAGAAATGATTGGATGGTACACGCATAATTCTGGTTATTCCAATGATATTATATTGCTCGCTCAGCTACAATCACATGGTATGGCTATTTTAGACATATCATTGTGATTACGTTTTATAGAAAATATTTTACTCGTAAAGTATCTTAAATGGTATTCCTAAGTTACAGACTTGAAAGGCTGAATCTTTCACTGAATCTATACAGTAATGACTGTCATAAGACAATGTGGAATCCAGTAGTATCAAATGATTCGTTCTCAATAAAAGTTTTCCTTGTGAAATCTTGAAGAAAAAACAAACAATTTCAAGAAATATAAATTCACATTCTACAAATCAAGTCTTTTAAAGCTTCTTATAGAGTCCGACTAGAAAATAATTTTTTTATTTAAACGTAATTTGGGACTATTAGCCATTATTATTATTAATTATTAGCCATATGATTATGGATGAGAATTTCTATCTGAGTTAATCAATAAACATTTCCCTCTAAGCCAGACGTATTTCTGTTTCAAACCATACAGATAGAAGGTTCGGGGACATATCATCTCACATGCGGCAAGTCTCTCTGCGGCATGTCACAACTGCGGCATCTCTATCTAGCGGCTTTTCTCCCGCGCGGCATTTTTCACAGTAAAATTGACATTTTTGTGACTGGCCAAAGAAATAATGTTGGTCAAACCCCTACCCCTTTTCCAACGTCTCGTGGGGGCGGGAAGGCACCCCTGTAACTAGCCACAGAAATAATATTGGTCCCCTGTCCACTGGTGAGAGATGCCGCTAGGTAGAGATGCCGCAGGTGTGACTTGCCGCAGAGAGACTTGCCGCATGTGAGATGATATGGACCCGAAGGTTCACCTCAACTTTTGGATGAACGAAAGCTTCGTTACCTTGCTACTAGAATACGTTTGCTTGCTGGTGCCACTTTACACAATCTGAAACGAGGCTTGTGCGCTTGGTCACGCGTTCCGCGTAACATTTGTTAATTAACAAATTAGGGATAAGTATCTCATTAATAAAAGTTTTTAAAAATTAAATTTGAAAAATAATGTGTTTGTGCTTCTTCTTTTTGGTAGATTCACATTAACAAACTTAGCAATCTACATACAGTTCATAGCTAAAGCCTTAAAAGATCGGAAACAGGTTGATCCAATATATTTTAGATATAGACAAGTTCTATGATAAACTTAACCGCAGGGTTCTCATCTAGGCCAAATTCCTCCAGCAGTTTTCCTTAACATCAATATAGCAAGTGCGACAACAAATTTATTTTTTCTGATGATACAGAGTTACACAAAAAAATTAACTGTAAGAGATTGTATAACATTGCAGGTTGAGCTCAGGGAGTTTATGAAATTGTGTGGGGAGCTAGAATTAGAAATAAACATTCAGGAATGAAAAATAATTACTTTTACAAGAAACTCAAGTTGTTTAGCTATAAGCTGGATGGCAGTAACATCATGGACCAAAAATTCAATTATGATCAACAGTTAAGAATTCGAATTGTTCATATCATTAAACTCTGCAATGCCTAGTGAAAAAAAAAAACATTTTGATTCATAATTACCCCATCGGGGTTGTGAATATGGATCAAACTTTGATTAATAATAACATCGAAGGAGATTTTCTTTTATCTTTGCAGAATATTTTTGGAAGATTCCTAAGAAAAATGATAAATAGTACAAAAAAATGGAGTACATTTTTTTATTTTTGGCGAAGCCGCGATCCATAAAATTCTTGAATTTTCATTCATAATTACCCCGGTGGACGGTACTTTAAACTAAAAAATATATTTCAATGTGATAATTAGGCAATAAAAATAAGAAACATGTGGTAAGCGCGCGTTGTTTGTTATTATTTCTTCAAAAATATAATTGCTTTCATAATTTCTTCATACCTAAAGTTTAGAATCATTTTATAAATGTTGATTTTGAAATTTAGATCCTTGAAATATCGATCACGAATCTTTAGAACGCTACGCATACCTTTCTCACACTAACGCTCGTTTGAATTTAGGATCTATAATCATGGACCATAGCGAAAAATCTAAATTTCAATGTTCTTGAGTCCTTTTTTTCTGATTTGTAAGATCAGTATCGAAAATGTGGTCGCAATTTCTGTATCATCATATTCTACTTATCATGCATCATTATTGTAATATGCTTCGAGATCGGCTACTCATCATCCCTACCGGACTCTCGAGCACGTTCGTAGATCACGTGGCTCTAAATTAGTTCATGTAATAAATTCTTTCCTCGCGGCTGGTTGGTAGCAATATTCAGTATGCATAGGGTAGCCACTAGCCAGCTACAAAGATGTGGCTGAGTCCTGATTGCTCGGGGCACCGACATACCATCCTTAATCAGAGTGGTCAAAAAACATCATTTTCAAAATTCCATGATTTTTTCCTGACCAGTTTTTCATTTTCCCTTACCATTAATATTCAAAGACCAGCATTTTAGTCTTGTGACATTTTTAAGAGAGTTAAAATGATATTTCAGTCACAAAAGATTACATTTATACCACGAAGAGATTAATTATGAAACAAAAAAGACAAATTTTCAACCACGAAGAATAATTGGCAACAAAATACATGAATTTTCAACTAACAAAGATAAATTATCAACCAACATGTAAAAGTTAAATTTTCAGTAAAAAAATAATGTTCAACAAAATAGTAAAACTTTCAACCGAAGAGATGATTTTGCAACTAAAATAATAAATTTTACGACTAAAAAGACAAATTTTCAACAAATCAATATTCTTTAGTCAAGAAAGAAAATAAAATTGTATTCAATTTGTTAAACTTTTAAGCCAATAGACGAATTTTCTGTAAAGCAGTTGAATTTTCAACCCAAATATATGAGCTTTCAAGAAAATATTGATTTTCAAACGAACAGTTGCATTTTTAACCAACAAAGAGAAATTATTAAACTTTCAAGTCAAAAGACGAATTTCATTTAGAACAGTTCAATTTTCCACCCGAATATATGAGCTTTCAACCAAAATGTTAATTTTCAACAAAACAGTTACATTTTTTATCAACAAAGAGAAAATTTTCAACTAAGAAGATCAGTTTTCTACCACAAAAATGCAAATTTCAGCTAAAAAATATCAATTTTGAACGAAAAGGGAAAGAGTTACATTTTCAGTTAAAAAGGAAATAGCAAATTTGAAAAATACGATCTTTCAACCAGAGAGAATACTTTTCAACTAAAATGATAAATGTTTAACTCAAAATGATTTTCTAACAAAGTGGTTCAGCATTCAACTGAATAGTTCAAGCTTCAGCCACATAATATACATTTTCAACAAATAATGTAAGAGTAAATATTTCAACCAGAAAAGATTTGAATTTAGAATAAAAAACAGGTAAATTCTACCAAAAAAGATGTATTTGTAACAAAATAGTTGAATCCTCAACCAGAAAAGATAAATTTTCAGTCAAACCAAAAATTTGCATCCTAAAAATATGGAATTTCTACTAAAAAATATGAATTTTCAAACCAAAAAGACGAATTTTCGAACAAATAGTTGAATTTTCAGCAAGAAAGATTTAAGTTGAATTTTCAACAGAAAAATTAAAATATTTACCAAAAAGTTAATTTTAGATCAAAATAGTTGAACTTTTAAACCGGAAAAACCAATTGTCACGAGAACAGTTGAATTTTTAAACTACAGAATAGTTCAATTTTTAACCAAGGAAAGGAATTTTGAACTAAAATGATGAATCTTCCACTAAAAATGATGAATTTTCCAACTGAGAAGACGAATTTTCAACAAGTAAAGAATATTAGTTATATATTAGTTTTCTACAAAAAAAGAAAATTTCTCAACTAAAAAAGATTAATTGCAAACAGAAAATGGAATTTACATCTTCAGTAAAAAAAAATAATAATAATTTTCAACCAAAGAGATGAATTTTCAAACAAAATGATGAATCTTCACAAGAAAATTATTTTTTAACAGAGTGGTTCAACCATCAATTAAGTAGTTTTTTTTTTTAATAACAAAATATAAATTTGGAACAATATAGTTGAATTCTCAACCGAAGAAGATTAATTTTCAACCAAACCAAACATTTTTATCCCAAAAAGATGAAATTTCTACTTTTCAATAAAATTGTGCAAATCTCAACCAAATAATAACATGTTTGACTAAAAATATAACCATCAAGAGGAAGCAACTGCAGAGATAGAAGAAGGAATAGGAATACAAGGAAAGAAAATTACTAAGAAAAATATTAGAACAGGGTGGCCGCAAAACTTAATTTTCAAAATTTTTAATTTCTTCTTGAACAATGTTTCATTTCCCGTGGCCATTACTATTCTAAGACCAGAATCCTAATTTTCTAAACTTTTTAACAATAAATCTTTCATAAACGGAATAAAATAAGTTTTGAATTTAAATTAAAAAATTTTTAATTCATTATTCTTGAAATTTCCTGAATCTTGCACGATTTTTTTCAAAATCCCTGACTTTCCCTGACCAATAAAAAATTCCTGAACTTTTTCCTGATTTCCAGGTTTTCCCTGGCCTACGCCCAATCCTGTTGATTCCAGTAGGCCCATGAGTTTTTCCAAGATTATAATATTTTTGACCCATGATCAATTTTTGTTGTGATTTAAATAGTTGAACATTTAACGTTTGACTTTTGAGAGTGTTGAATGAACAACTAAAATGCAAGGCCCATATGAGTCCCGAGATATTGGGTTGGCAATTTTTTTCTAACATAAGATGTTTATCTAATACTCTTCAATATTTTTTATTTTCCTGTTTGCACAATGCACATCTTTCTTGTCAATTACCTGAAAATTAAAGTGCCAAAAAAGTGAAATCAGATTTGCGTGTTTTAAAATATTATTTTGAGTAAATATAAACACTTTCTACATTCTAAAATTGGACTCATAGAATTCCAGATGATTGCTTTCTAGAAGGTGATAATTTTCAAGATGATTATGATGTGAGATTTTAAAGCACCCCATGTCCACAAGATCAGGAACCTCGCGTGAGTAATTGACCATTAAAGTGCAATTTAGAAATTACGCAAAGTGTGCTAGGGTAATTTGCGACCAGCTTCAGTATTATAGTTGAAACGACAACAAAGTGATTTGATTATAAATGTAGATTATAGATCCGAAAAATGTTTTGAAAGTATCTCTGTTCCAAAATACGTAAAATTTAGCATATTATACATTTGAGGCGAAAATTGATTTTGTTAAATTATATAGTTTGTATTACAATATTAAATTACTTCTTGAGTCTTAAATTTAGCTTCCAAACGTGCAAACTTTAGAATTTCAACATTGTAAAATTAAATATAAAATTCCCATCCATGAAAGAATTTCGTCCTTTATTAGTTGACAGAATCAAAAAAGTAGCAGTATTTTTTTCATTGGCCTTTTTCTTGTGAAAGCTCGTGCCGTGCGTGATCTGCGATTATTAAGAACTGGGAGTTCTATCGCCAGTTTCTTGGAGATAATAGACATCGTCTCCTGACATCTGGAACTCGCCAATCTCGTTTGTCTCGACAAAATTCGTCGAAATTGGACAATCAGCCTGGACTTTAGATACCAAGGAAAGTGGAGGGTTCACGAAGGTGATAACTCTCATTTCTATTTTTCATGGAAAAAGACAGTAACTACAAAATCAGTGAAATGAGACAATTTAAGAAAACGTTGGAATCCGGTTTTCCCTATTCTATTTAATTTAATAGACATTGGAATAGTTTTTCTACTGTTACCCAAAATGTAGACTAGTAATCAATACTAATTATTATTCCCGGTTCAGATCCTGGCTGAGGTAGATTTTTTCTCGTTTCTCCAAAAAATAAACAAGTTTAGATCAGAAAAAATTCGAAAAAAAGGAAAATATTTCGAATGGAATGAAATGGAATTGTCTTGTATTATTTCTAAAACAAAGCCTTAAAAATTTCATAATTGGAAAATTAAAATGTTTGGAATGGACAAATTCGAAATCAGAAGCTCTTGAAATTGAAAAATTTCCGACTAAAACTTGAATTGAAAAATCTCAAAATTAAATGATTTCAGATTAAAATTTAAAAAAAGGTCAATTTCAGAATGTAAATGGTAAATGTAAATTGGTTCCTTAAAAATTCAAATCAATCGAAATTTTATAATTTCTGATTAAAAGCATTAAAAATTAATTATTTCGAAATTCTACTTCTTTTTCGTATTTCGACATGATTCAACCCCTGGAAATCGAAAATTCAATTTTTTTCAAAAGTCCATATGTGTGTGCGTGTGTACAACTTTCTTCTGCTCACCATATCTCAAAAAGTAAAATAGCTATAATCATGAAATTCAGAAGAATTGTAGTTCCGATTGATTTTTAGGTCTGATAGCATTTTGAGTTAAAACTTTTATGTCCTACCAGCACCGATTTATGAAGTTTCAAACAAATTATTTATTCTGTTTATATATGAGAAAAACTTTTTTGATATTCAAAATATAACAATACGATATCCAGCATATTTGTTCGCATATTTGAGATGTATCGATGGACCTATTGTTGAACCTTCTATACCCCACCAGTACCGATTTATAAGTTTAACAAAATTTGTGTATTCTGTTTATATGGAAAAAACATTGTTCATATTAGGAATAATACAGTACTGTAACCAACATGCTTGTTCGCGTCTTCGAGACTCGTCGAATGACCTATTGACGAACCTTCTATGACATCCTATGATCTAGCAATAACGATTTATAAATTTAAAAAATACATAGTTTATCTTGTTAATAAATAACCTACCAATATCGTTTTTAAATTTTTTTAATAAAATCATTTATCTTATTTATAAGAACATTTTTTTATATTGGGAATATAAGAGTACTCCATTTGATGTAATTATTCGCGTCTTCGAGACGCGTGGATGAATCTATTGACGAACTATTGCTGACAATTCTTGATTGAACAATAGCGACTTAGAAAGTTAAAAAAAAGCTACATCGTTTCTAGAAAGAAAACTTTGGTAAGACAGAAACACACACTTGAAAAATATTTAAATTATCCACTTTTTCTTTTTTTGGAGAAAAACCTCCCTCTATGAGGAAGTAAATTCATTTGATGCCTGTGAGGAAGGAAAGTGTTTATAAAATAAGCACAAATAAATACATTCATGGTGAACACATGCATAGCACTTTGCATGTTTATTAATATAGACATGTTTATTGGCAAATGTTTGTTAACAGTATTGAAGTAAAAACTTAGGCTATTTATAAAGATCGTTTTTACTTTTTTCTGTACAGTCTTTCTGAATTTTAAAAACATTTTAAACTTTAATTGTCTCTCCTGAAAAATTGGCTAAAAGTGACTTAGAGCTGTATACGAGCAGAAGAAAATCTAGTGCAGTATACGGACAGAACCAGAACTGAAGCACTCTGCAGTGGAGCCGTCGAGCTATTAGGTTAAAAATTTATCTGTTTGATCAATTCAACTATTTTACGAAAATTTGTCCCTTTGAATTGAAAAAATTCAACTGTCTTGTAAAACATTCGTCTTTTTGGCTTGTAAATTTCACTATTCAAATGAAAATGCAACTTTTTGTGGTTGAATTTTAATCTTTTTTGTTTGAAAATTTGACCACTTGGTTGAATATGCATCCTTTTTGGGTTTGAAATGCAACTATTTGATTAAAAACTCAACTGTTTTGTAAAAAATATAATTAGTTTTTGGAAAATTCAACTATCTTATTAAACTTATCCTTTTTGATCGAAAATTAAACTGTTTTGTTGAAAATTCGTCCTTTTGAATTGATAATTCATCAAAACAAGAATTCAACGATCAAATTTGGACAAACACCACAAAATGCTCCTATTGCAATTCCTAAAAACAAAAAAATTTGTTTCTTTGCACAAAAATAAAAAAGAGGAAAGAAAAATTAGGAGGCAACCAACCACATACCCTTCCTTCTCTTTTTTTTTCTTTCTTTCGTCTTTTTTATTTTTATTATTATCAAATCACAATATGAAAGCATGCACAATATTTACCAACGTTTCGGTGCTCACACAGCACCCTTAATTAAACGTTGGTAAATATTGTGCATGCTTTCATATTGTGATTTGATAATAATGAAAATAAAAAAGACGAAAGAAAGAAAAAAAAAGAGAGAAGGAAGGGGATGTGGTTGGTTGCCTTCTCATTTTTCTTTCCTCTTTTTTATTTTTGTGCAAAAAAACAAATTTTTTTGTTTTTAGGAATTGCAATAGGAGCATTTTGTGGTGTTTGTCCAAATTTCATCGTTGAATTCTTGTTTTGTTTTCAGGAATTCTATACATTAACTTGATTATTGGACGTTAAATGGTATTTTGAATTTGATTTTAATTAAAATTCTTAAATTTTGATAATTCATCTTTCTTGGTTGAAAATTAATTTTCTTCTTGAAAATTCAACTGTTGTCGAAAAAATTGGATTATTTGATCAAAAGTTCGACTGTTTTGTTGAAAATTTGTCTCTTTTGCTTAAAATATCAACTGTTTGATTGTTGATGCACCTTAGGATAGATTACACCCACGCGAATGGTTCCTCTTCCAATTTTACAACAGAATATAAAATGTAAGTATACACATTCTTTTGTTTTGAAGTCAAGCCGATACGGTTCGCTGAATATTTGCAAGTGGGCGGCAGTAGCAGCGGGTGTTCCTCAGAGTTCAGACCATCAGATGAATACCTCGCAAACGTGACTTTATACTATGCAAGACTCGTGCTATGGATAACGTGGGAGCGAGAGTGTCCTCTAAAGGTCCTTTTGTCTGATGATATCTCATCTTCCTTTTATTTTTCTCCTTTATTCACTTCCTTTCTTTCCTGCAGTTATTTTCTTCCGATCCTTTCATTCTTACATATACATATGTCCCCATTTCCTTATTTCCATATATTCAACCTTCATTGGATTTCTTCCTCTCTTCTTTCCCTTTCACAATTTATTTTCTTTATTATTTTCTCTTCATGCATTTCCATATTTGTTTTCTCAAGCGTTCCCTATCTCTACCAGAATAGCTCAAAAAAAGAAAATTGGACAGTTTTTACTTAAAAAAATGCTAAATTCCCCATTTTTAAATGTATTCCTTACCTTTGTGAAAACAAAGAGTGTGCATTAAATTTTGCAAAAAACTTGGTCATTCATGTTTGGAAACCATTGTTATGATTCGAAAAGTGTCTCGTGAAGAGTTTATGAGTGATACTCAAAGTAAAGAGTGGTTTAGGCGATTTAAAAGTAGTCATACATCAGTGAAAAGTGACGCCAGCTCTGGCAGGCTCGCAACGGCCCAATCACCTCAAAAATCTAAGGAGATTTCGAACCACGACAACGTACTTGCCCATCATCGTAGATTATTCAGCAATTTCTGGTGAAACACGGCCTTACACAACTTTGGCAGCCCCCATACATTCTGACCTTGGCTTCCTGTGATTTCTGGCTGTTTTCCAAATTAATGTATCCTCTAGAAGGAAGGCGAGTTTAAGGCGCAGAGAAAATAAAACAAAATGCGATGAAGCAGTTGTTAGCTATTCCGAAAACTGACTTTAAGGAGTGCTTCCGAAAGTGGCAGGTTTCTGAAAGAAGATTGTGGCTTTCAAAGGGGAGTACTTTGAAGGGGATATCATCATCATTGATCAGAATTAATTCTTACTTCTGGTTCACCACAAATTCGCATACTTTCCGGACATACCTCGTACATTGTTGTCGAAAACCTGATTGGTTGCGACACTGCGTGAATATGACTTTTAGTGGCTCTTTTCTGTTTATTTATCTATTATTAAAGATTTTTTTCAAACATTGTTACTATGATTAACAGTTTTTGACATTGTGAAGAATATGAGAGCAATGAGTCTTTGGCAAGACATTTCGAGTTGATTTCGCTCCACAAAAAAATAAAGTCTCTAGATGAAAAATGAATAAAATGTGCATTTGTTCAGAAAAATTATTTGAATGACTGATAAACAGCAGCTTTTTTAAACTAATTGTAAGCGCAATATAATCTCTGTCATATTTCATACAAATGCTATGGATTTGAAATATTTAATCATTACAAATCACAAAAAAATTTATTTTGTTCATTATTGTGTTTATAACATTATGAACCATTTTTTCTTATTCTAACTCACTAAGAATTATTTTTAATTAGTTAATACGTATAGAGATATGACCTTTTCTATTGAATTGAAAAGTAGTAAACGAAATGGTATCACTGAAAAAGTAGACAAAAATAAGTTTAAACTTTGTTGTTGAATAACAAATTTTTATTTAGTCTGAGTGAAATATTCGTAGTGGCTTGTTATACCTAGAAGACACAGTCATTCCTTGAAAAAAACACCAAAATCCGTTAAAAATAATTGTACTGCCAGTCGCTTTTTGTCCAAAAAAGATACTATTTTCCTACTGTGCGCTCGTCTGTCATACTTTTTACCCGCGAGGGCTAGTAAGAGAGAGGGAAGTGTTAGAAGGGTGATTAGGGTGGGAGGGGCAGGATAAATAGGGTGGAGTGGTAAAGTGAGGGGCGTGGGTGGGGGAAGTATTGGCGGAGTGGGGAAGAGTTGCAGTGAGGGGAGGAAAGTATAAGAGAAGTATGGAAGGGGGAGTAGGAGATGCGAAGTTGGCTAAGGGAAGTGATGAGAGGAGTAGTGGGTGAGGGAAGAGGAAGGTGGGAAAGTAGGAGGCAGGGGAAGGATCGATAATATAAGATCAGATTTGCTAGAAAGAAGTGGTGAGGAATGGGGGGGGGGTGATGGTAGTAGAGGCAAGGATCAATCTATTACAATCACTAAATTTCCTCAGTGAAATCAAAATGTATAAGGGAAATGAAATCCTTTTTTGTAGGCGCATCTGGCCTACTTTGACTAATTTTTCTTGTTCACTTCCCCTTTTTTCCTACTCTCGTTCTCACTCTGTTTCTCACTCATTCCTGTTTCCTGCTCTTGCTTTTTGTTCCTCTAATGGACCACACATTCCACCCAAGCTTCCCTTCATCGGATCGTTGCGTCCCACCAGTGCCAGCACCTACCGCGTGTACGCTTGATTGGTAGCGCGTTAACCGTGATTTCTCGTTCTCTAATCCTGCGGCGCGGCGACGAGGCGATAAATTAAGAGCGATACGGCTCGCTGATAACGCGGAACGCGATCGAACACCGGCAGGAAGGATGCGAGAACGGATCCCAGGCGCGTGTTCCTCTTCGTGGAAAGCAGAGAAGGATGAGGTGCAGGTGTAGATATATGCATGTAGGTGCATACGTCGTTGCACCAGTGGAGAGCTGATGTACTCACTTCCACGTAGGTGTCTACAACCTGGACAAACAGCGGCTACTGCGACGAGCCCACACTACCACTTCAAAAAAGGACATAGAGGCTAACAAAGGGATATGTCGACCAGCTAATTCACTCAGAGGATTTTTTGTTACCATCATTTTTACACTTATTATACTTTTTTCAAAACTAAATTCCTCAACATTTTTCTTCTGGTATTTCTAAGATTGAATAATTAAAATAAAGAATTAGTATCTGCAAATTTTTTCAAACTAAACAATTTGTAGGTACAAATCATTTTTAATCTAATAACTTTTTTAAAACTGTGTTAGACCAATTCCATTTTAAATCAGGCAGAGAGGTCCAGCTTAGGGTTCCAGAATGATTTGGTATTTGGATATATTATCATTAGGGTGGTAAAAAAAAACATCTCGTGATAACTGTTCAAGGAATGCGAATCCATCATTAATTTTTAATTTTAACCCCATCGAGCTCCTTTTACGGTGTCCCAACAACTACCCAATGCAAGTGCAATAACGATTTTGGGGAATAATGCTCTTAATTATTACTTTGTTCTCATTTTTTATAGATCCTCATGAATAACTTAATTACAAAGTTTTATGTATTTGTAAATTGAATTTTTATTATTTAAACAATTTTTGATCATTTGCATAATTTTATTTTCATAGATTATCGCAAATTAAATGTATTTTATAAATGATATAGTCTATTGCTTATTGTCTATTTCCTATTGATGTAGTCTATGTTAATGATTTTTAATTGTTTGCAAAACTTTGTCCATTTTTACAATTTTATTTTTCAGTCGAGAGCATATATGCTTAAACAATTTATTTTTGCTGAAATCAAACTTTTTAACGGAAAAAAACAGAAAATCGTACTCTCTTCTAAGTTTTTTAACAAGTTTCAGAACTTTAGCCTAAACCTTACTTTTTAAAAGTCACTTCTTATTGTTGAAACCAGTTCTATTTGTTTAAACAATTTGATAAGATATAATATTTCATATTAATAATATTTTCTAAATGCTGTCATCAATAATTAAATGTGAACACCTATTTCTGAACATATTCGTTATTACCATTACTTCAAAAGCCAATTTTTCAATAAATAAGAGCAACTAAAAATAACAAATATGCGCAGAAATAGGTGTTCACATCTATAAGTTAGACCATACTATTCAAAAAATACCATCAATTTGCGATATTGTAAGATAATCTATTTTTGTTAATAAAAAATGTTTCAAAAATTAGCAGTAGCTTAAAAGATCTAAGAATTAGGAGAAATTAATGGAACTTATTGAAAAAATAGCAAAAAGAAAACGTTTTTCTAGCTTTTCCCTGCCAAAAGCTAAGTTCAAACAATTACCAATTTTAAAGTAATAAATAGACAATTCAAATGAAAAAATGGTCTCTTTGAATTTATAAATTAGGCTCGAGAATTCAGAAAATACTATTCATTTCCGATATTATAAGGTAATAAATTGTTTAAATGAATAAAAATTGTTCAACAAATAAGATGTAACTCATAAAGAGTAAAATTTAGGCTAAACTTTTGGAACTTGTTAAAATAATAGCAATGAAGTGCGATTTTTCAGCTTTTTAGGTTGAAGAGTTGAATTAAAACAAAAATAAATTGTTCTAACAATAAAAAACCAACAGCGCTCTCTAAGTGTATTAAATAGGCTATAGCATTAATAAAATACATTTAATTCTCGATACTCTATGGAAATAAACTAGTTAAAATGAACAAAAATGGTTTAAACAATTAGGAATTAATTCAAAAATACCTAAAATGTTGTCTTTTCTTTATTTATGAAGGTCCACCAAAGAAAAGTAATAATTTAGAGCAATATTCTGCAAAATCCCGCATTGCACTTACACGGGGTAGTTTTTAAGAAATAAAAAATTAATGATGGATTTCTATTCGTTAAAGAGTCCTCATGAGATCATAAAAGTTTTGCCGTTACTTCACCTTTATACTGCCGTCAAATGGGGCAACTTCGGACGGCAGCCTAACTTGGGACATTTTTAAAATGATAGTTTAAATTACTTGAGGCTGGTGGTTTTACCTAGAATCGAGAACCAGTTAAGGCTTGAAATAATTTCAGATTCTTGTAACAGTTTTTTGTAATTTATCCTATCAATGTAGGGAATTCAGGGGTGTCCGAATTTACCCCACATATCCGAAGTTACCCCGTTTGACGGTACTTTTGATGTTTTGGATGGAATAAAAAAAAATTTTAAAAGAGAGATAGATGGTCATATGTTCTACATATCTCTGGAGTTTCATTCTTGGTAAATCACTGCTTTAGCCTGAAAAAAATTATTTTTGAAAAATCGAGTCTCTCATTTTTCTGGGAAGCATAGAAAAGTACAAAAAAATGTTTAGATGAAAGTTTATACATCCAGAAAAGTTCTACAAAAGTAATTCATGTTCATTTTTTATATCTAGCATCGTTTACGAGAGTAAATCAAAATTTATGTTTAAAAAAATATATTCCCATTCTCATAAATGGTTAATAAACCCAATAAACTGATGCATGCCTTCCTTATATAAACATAATCTGTAAAACAAATATGGCAAAAAATAGAATAGGTGGAGCTTCCAAGAAAATCTTCTTTATTTTTTTTCATCAAATTTCGAAAACATGAAAAGATTTTCAGGAAAAGACCACCTTTTTTATTTCTTCCAATATTTAAAAAATTTTTTGCTAATAAGGACAGGCATCCTGTCAGTTTAATGAGGGCAGAACCATTTTCGAGGCCAAGACATTTTTTTTCTAAATATAACAAGAGAGCAAGAGGTATTTTCTGTAGAAATTTTCCGGATGTGTAAACTTTTTTCTGAATACTTTCTTGTACCTTCTGTTTTTTTCCGAAGAAAACGCGAGAATTGAATTTTTCAAAAACATATTCTTCAATGCGAATCAGTGATTCACCAAAACCGAAAGTCAGGATATAGTACATTTTACCATTTAGTTCTGAAAAAAAAAATAAAAAGTCGGTCTTTTGAGAATATGCAATTTCAAGAATTTTACAGAAAAAGGCGACATTTTGTCGTTTTTAAATTTTTGTTTGGTATCATTTGAAAAAAATAGAATTTCTACGTCGAATAAAAAAAAGCCCGAAGAACTAAGCTCATTCCGAAAATATTGCATTTTGTCAAAAATGGCTGTCATGTTTTAAGTATTTGCAGGTAATCATCAAATACAAGTAAGTGTAAAAAATCGAATTAAATCAGTCGTCAGAGAAGCATTTTAAAAAATTCATAATAATTTAGACTGCGATATATGAGGCGAATTTGTTCAAGCATGTTAAACATCGTTGGCACTAAAGTTTTTTAGAAGAGTTGAAAAATTCAGATCCTAAAAAGAGGTTGGTAAGGTATATGTCAGAAATAAATTTTGAGAAATTCTTCATTATTTAGGAGATACTTATTGGTAGTGTATCCATTTTATTTTTATTGCTCTTAAAATTTGACACGAAATTCAATGGGCTGAATATTCTTTTATCGATGATGAAACTTGATTTAAAATTCTGTAGAAAGCAGTCCATTAGGTGTTAGTGGATATAAAAGCCGATTATCACGCCTTTCATTCTTGATCTAGGATTCGACGTTGCACGCCATTGTTCAGTTTTTGAAGCAACATGCAAGAAATAGTAATGGGTTAGAAAAATCATTAAAAAAGAAGGTTAAAATCGACAAAAAAGTCTCCGGCTCCTTGAATTTAAATTGTGAGTATAGAATGCTCAACTTGTGCGCAGTAAATTAAATAAGTTATTCTAATATTATCTTATGAATAAAATATACATGATCTCACCAAAAACATCTACATACTAAAATTCCGCCAAGCAAAAAGTTATCAGGACAATCAACGGAATTTGTGAAATCAAATTTTGCCAAGTGATTCAAAAAAAGAACTACATTTTGTAATTTGATAAAGTTACAGAAATTTTGAGAATTTACTAAAAGAAGAAAAAAGAAAAACTTGGCGAGATTATTATCATTCAAAAAAAAGAGAGAAAAAATCTCACCAAGTTTCCATATTTTCCCTTTTGATATATTCTCAAAATTACTGTAATTTTATCAATCTAAAAACGTTTTAATATTTAGACATCTTTTAGAATTCCTCTGCCAACTTTAATTACACAAGCTACGTTGATTGAACTGATAACTTTTCAAGCAGAATTTTTGGTATCTAAGATTTTTTATTGAGATTTCACTTATTTTTCACTGAAAGATTGTATTAAATAAAATGCTCGTTTCAAGGTAATTAAAATATTCAATGCTCAAGACAATATAATGTTTATATTTAGTATTGATATTGAAATAATGAATAAAACTACAGCTATGAACATTTTTTTCAGAAGCAAACTGTTTCATCTAAAATTTTAGAAGTAAGGACTCTCGACCCTTTACATAATCTTAAACTACTTAACGGTTTTTTAAAAGACGAAAAAATAGAAGTAAAATAATTGAAATGCGTTTTGGAAGAGGCAACAATATATTTCTTTTAGAAAATATTAGTTGGAGTCAAAATTATTTGTTTAATAATTGTTATTTGACAATTTGTGTTTATTTTCGACCTTGTTAAATAATCGCAATTTTTATTCAATTTTAATAAAAAATAATAATGTCTAGAGTTTCTAAAAAATTATTTTTAATCATATTCAACGAATTTAATTGAAAAGAACCTTTCAAAGAACAAAATAAGCTATTGCTTAGTAGGATTTTATACAAATTACGATGTTTATTAAGATTAAAAAAAAACTATCATTTGACAAATGATTTTAACTCAAACTAATTTTTCTCAGAAATGTATCGATACCTCTTTCAGAATTCATAAAAATTAATTCTAGTTCTATTTCTCGATGGGTTGAGAGTATCTGAAGATGGTAAGAAGGTAAGAAAAACAATATGATGGGACAAATTTGATTTGAAGAAGCACTCGCGTCAGGACTTTTAAATAAAAAATGAAAATTATTTTAGAATTCAGTTCTTTCCTTTTCATTGGTATGAATATGCGATGCTCTAAAATTAAAATTACTACGTGGATACCTTTATATACCTTATACTGGTGTATGCAAACGGCGATACCACGCTGAAAACACCAGTTCTCGTAAGATCACTGAAGTTAAGCATTGTTGGGCGCGGTTAGTACTTGGATGGGTGACCGTTCAGGAATACTGCGTGCTGTTGGCCCGTCTTGGGTGTGGTAGACCCACATTGGTAGTAAATATCCACCTAGAAACACTACCCGAATCGGGTAGTGAGGCAAATGAACTTTCGAGTTCGAACTGCTAATCAATGTATGTATGTATGTATACTGGTGTATGCTAGGTTATGTTGGAGACGATAGTGCGCAAGCGTCGGGACAAGCTCATTTCCCGCCTTTTTTTAACTGGTACATTAAGAATAATTATTAACACTACTTTCAATTAGTATATCAAAGGAAAAATTTCTTTCTGGGGTCGCGACGAAAAATCCTTATTCAATAAAAGCCTCATGGCAATAAAAATAATGTTGACGAAAACTTTTTAAGCATTTCCTCTGTTAATGAGATGCATTTAAATTGATGTAACTAAAAACAGGAATTTATTTTGATAGTGTTAGTCTTGTATTTTGTATAAGTTTAGATACCCTATACATTTTTCGAAAATGATGAGAAAATTTTTTAAAAATGTTTATGTTATGGATTTCCGATCAGTCCCAAATCTGGGCCAGACTAGACTGTCATGACAATAAGAAAAAACCTTGATTTTTAATAGTGTTACTTTCTTATTTTGTATAATTTTAGACACCCTGGCAATTTTTCGAAAATGGTGAAAAAATTTGGCTGGTTGACACTTAGAAATTTTTATATTATGGATTGGGGACCAGTCCCAGATCTGGGCCAAACTCGACTGTCAAGACAATAAGGAAAAAAAAAGTTGATTTTGATTAGTGTAAATTTCTTACTTTGTTTAATTTTAGACATCCTGAAAATGTTTCGAAAATGTTAAAGAAAAATTGGCTGATTGGCACATAGAAATTGTTATGTTATGGATTGCGGATCAGTCCCAGATCTGTGTTAGACTAGACTGTCAATGCAATAAGAAAAAAACTGATTTTTTATAGTATTTGTTTCTTATTTTGTATAATTTTAGACACCCTAGCAACTTTTCGAAACTGGTGAAAAAAATTTGGCTGGTTGAGACTTAGAAATTTTTATATTATGGATTGCGGGCCAGTCCCAGATCTGGGCCAAACTCGACTGTCAAGACAATAAGAAAAAAAAGTTGATTTTGATTAGTGTAAATTTCTTACTTTGTATAATTTTAGACATCCTTGAAATTTTTCGAAAATGTTAAAGAAAAATTAGCTGATTGACACATAGAAATTTTTATGTTATGGATTACTGACCAGTCCCAGATCTGGACAAACTAGATTGCCATAACTAGACGGTATAGATAATGCCAGATCTGGGCCAGACCTGACATCAGACTGCCAGAAGATTTTCCCACTAGAGCAGGTCAACTGAATTCCTAAAAAATTAAGTTTTCTCAATTAAAAAAGCAAATAAAAAAAAATTAAGTAAAATTTGGTAAAACACAGTCTTAAATATTCGCCCAACGGAGATGTTTTGAAATTTTTGTTCAAATCCGTTCAATAGTGTAAGCTCCAAGTGGCCTGCACTGCTAAAAAATCTAATTTCGTGCATAAAAAGTTCAATATCTAACAAAAATGGGATGAATCGAAATTTCTTGATAAATAGAATTAAAACTTTATCTAATCAATTCATATTTTAATTTTTAGACAAATCAGTTGAATGGTTTAGCCCCCAGGTCGACTGAACTTATAAAAAATCGAATTTTGAACATAAAAAGTGAAATATTTCTATAAATAATTGATTAATTGAAATTTCCTGAAAACAGCTTTTAAGCTCCATTTGGTTAATTGATCCTAACTTTTTTACACACATCGGTTGAATATTCTAGGCTATACGGTCGGCCGAACTAATAAAAATGATCAATTTCTTATGTTTTCTGATTCTACTGTATCCAATTTCTAACAATTAATGCATATGCATTCATGGTCTAGCGATTTTTTATAAATTATAAAAAGTTTCATGCAAATGAAACAAGAATTGGCTGAGATAAATAAAAAAGGCGCTATAAATGCTCGAGAAAATATATCCGCGGCTTTTTTTACTTGGCAGCGATTCACTACCGCGAATCTTGATACGTATATTTTCAATATTGATTTGAAGGATTCAGTACACATATTTATGTGACTTTAATTTCAAGAATTAGTAATCAGAAAATAAATGGGATCAATATACAAAAAATTGAAAAAGAAGCATCTCTGATTTGAGCATGACCGTTAAGCCGGGACCACCCGAGTTTGATCTCATTCACTCTATTGTAGACGATTTCAGCGATTTTCAGAGGTGATTTTCACGGTCCTCGTGCGTGTTAGAAATTGCTGCGTGACAAAAACCGTACTTCCTTGGGCGATGGAAAGTCGCCTGATCGAATCGATTCTCATGGCAATGCACATTGCACAGTGCACACTGCACACGTATCAAGCGCGCTAATATCAACACGCAATCCCAATATTTTCTCCCATTTCGTTATATGAACTTATCCATATAAGGTAAATGCACTAGTAATCGTCACCTTAAGTCAAATTGGAAATTAAAAATGCATATAATTGTATTTAAAACACAATTCTTATTTCCGAAAAGGGCTTAACCGATTAAAGCAGATATAGAAAAACTGAATTTTGATCACTTCTCATGATATTTGATTGGAGTCAATTTTTATTCACGATAAAAATTCAAATTATGCAAATGCGTTAGTTATCGACAGGCACGTAAACAAGTATTAAATAGAGAAAAGTATACCAATTTGATAAAAGGATATTTGAACTGACCTAAAATCACATCTTTTATCATACGCGGCAAGAGCGAGTCTTGTTATACGAAAAATACTGGGCCATCTGACGATAACTAATGCAGTGACGATTACCAGTGCATTTACCTTATGGAAGCAGAATTTTTATAACATAACTTTCTTTTTATATCTTCGAAATTTCATTGAACGACATGGGAGGGGGTCGACAATTTGTATACGCATAGAGAGCCATTACTAATTAAATTTACCAATTGCTGTGCGAGGCCTGTCCGAAAAGTATCCGACCTTGTGCTCTAATTTTGTACCTAGTTGTGCTATTGTCAAAAATAGGTATTAACCATTTAAGAGGGACGTCTGTGCAGCACCCTACTAAGAAGCACGGACCTGCGAATCTTTAGTCGACTACTGTATGCAGTTGCGTAAACGTATAAACACGTACGCGTCGCATTAGAGGATGACGAAACGCACCAAATGAAGATTATGCACTAAATTTTGCCAAAAACTTGACCATTCATGTTCGGGATTTACCGTTATGATTTGAAAAGTGTATGATGATGAGTCTTTGAGTGATACGCAAATTAAAGAGTGGCTTAGGTGATTTAAAAGTCGGCAACGGCCAAAACAGAGATATAGGAAGACCTCAGGATACCAAAAACTACTGTTTCGAACATTTTTAGCCAGAATTTGTGGCAATGAGGCGAATTTGGTTCTTCACCACAACAACTCACCTGTCTTCCATCGCAGCTTATTCAGCGATTTCTGGTGCAACACGGCCTTAAACAACTTTGGGAACCCTTCTACTGTCCTAAACTGTCTCTCTGCGATTTATTGCTGTTTTCTCAATTGAAGTATCCTCTAAATCTCTTACTCCTGATACATTTCAAGGTTCAATACTTTCCAAACAGACCCCAAATACATCATTTCATATCATTTCATATCAGCAATTATGATTTGCACCCCATGCACACGATACGTTTTTTAATAGTTGTCAAAGTCTCGATATAAATGTTTCAGGTTCCCGGTTGATAGAAATTTTTTCAAGTCATAAAACGTTAAAAATTGAAACTTTCATAGCTCAAAAATGTTCAGTTTAAATATGGAATACCTAACTAAAAAATCAAAGCATTCAAAACATTAGAACTGTTCCAAAAAGTATTTGAGCAGGCTTTTTTCAAACTTAGAATTTTGTATTCTTGTTTAGAAAAAGCTTAGATTCTTTTCTTTAAATATCGAAACAATTTTTTTTAACGAGTTCAAAAGATTTGAACGATTCGAAAGATTTGTAAGGATTTGAAATAATGTCAAAAAATGTTCAGGGATGTTAGGGATTGCAAAAGATTTAACAGCTTTTGAGGGAATTCATAAAATTTCCAAGGACTTCAATTATTTTAAGGAATGTTTAAAGCTTTTAAGCAATTTAATGAATTTAAAATGTTTTCAATGATCTTATGGTAGACCAAGGGATTTCCCAAAAATTGATTAAGGGATATAATATTATTTCAAAGATTGAGAGGGCTCTTCAGAGAAGAAAGCAATATATATGGAATTTCAACGAATTTTCTAAACTTCATAAGGATTTTTAAAGATTTCATAAAATTTAGAAGGATTGAGGCTATTTTTAATGATTTCACGAGATTTCAGAGAATGTTAAAGATTTCAAAGGATTTTTATGCGATTTTTAACATATTTCAGTTAATATATATGAGAATATTATAAACATTTTATAATATTTCCATAATTTTCAAAGAATTAAGAAATTTTGTGAGATTTCAAATATTTGGAGATAATTTAAAACGTTTCGGTTAATATGCTGCGTTGAAGAATTTCCTTCAATTTTGTATTTTTTGAAAAGCTTTCATAGGATTTATAATATTTGCGGATATTGAAAAAGATTCCGTGGGATTTCAGAGGATTTCCAAGATTTACAAATGCTTTTAAGGATTTTGTGGGATTCTATAAGATTTGCACCCTCTCAGTAAGGTATTTTAGTGAATTTTCCAGGATCTCAAAGGATTTCATCGGAATTTGAATATTTCAGGAGATTTCAAATTTACGGGATTTTTCAGTGATTTTGTCGAATTCTAACGGATCATAAAGATTTGCAGTGATTCTATAATATTTCAAGGGGTATCAAAAGAAATTTCATAAGTTTTAAGGAACTCAAATAGGATTTCCAAGATTGAAAGGTTTTAATTTGATTTTTTTTTAATTTTAAGGACTACATTTCTCAAATTGATAATAAAACAGTTAGGAATTATTTATTTAACAAGGAAGTTGACACTTTTATACTTTTGTTATAAACGATCCTTACTCCTTACGAATAATTTTCAGCAGGTTACAACATTTAATAAAATTTGTTTATTTTTATATCAATTAATTAATGAGTGAAAGTCCTACTTCAAGATTGAAAATACTTGGAGACTTTATTATTCAATTTTGTATTCAGAACACATATAAAAACAATGCTTAGTTACCACTTTTTTTCAAACAAAGTAATTCTCAATGTTATAAACAAATTCAATAAACAAATGCATATTGTAGCTATTCCGGCAATAGATAATATGTACGATTTTGTAACACCTAATAGAAATGGTTAATTGGTTAAATAAATTTCTACAAAAAATACAAATTTTCTTTAATTTTCAACCGGTAAATTTCATCTTTGGAAATAATATTTTAACAAGTAATTAAATTTCATCGTAACAAACCATCATTTGTTATCGTCTGATAGGAACGAATTACTGCTACATAATTCTTAGTATACATTACACAAGAAAAATGTAAGTTTTAGTTCACAAATGCATTAGTCGAGAAAAATTTGTTTATATAACATTATTAATAACAAAAAAAGGAGTTTATCGTTATTGAAGTATCTAAGAAAAATTAAAAATTCGTTATTAACAGTTGATTACTTTGAAATAACAAAGTTTAAATGTTGAAAAATAATGAATAAGATTTGTTTAAACAATTATATGTATTATCGTCGAAATCTTAAAAATGTAGAAGTTAGTTATTTTCCGTTGACTGCGTCGAAAGAGCCACTTTTCTATATCCAAAAATAATCAAATAGTGCATTTTTTAATTAAAATTAGCAAAAAAATTATCTGAATCAATTCTCATTGGTTGACCAAATATGATACCTATGTTTCATTGTCAAGTGATATATGATTAATTCCGCGGAAAAAAACTTTATTTATTCCATCATAAATGCCTGATATTAAAATTATTCATGAAATTTGTTTGTAAAATAACAAATTGTTCATTAAATTTCATCATTTTAACTGAAAAGCTTTTTTTCTCCATAAATTGGTCAAATTTGGTGCGAATCAAATGAAGAATCGCTGCTAATCTCGCCGAAACCAATTGCATTCACTTATTTGTTTATCAGGAATTCTAAGAATTTTTCAGCATTTTCTTTGCTATTGAATATCTTTCTTGGATAGTTGCTTAATGTTTTTTATATATTTTAAAATAAATCGCATTGTTTTTCAAAAACGTTGAACTTCGAAAAACAAAAATTTTTATTTTCCTATTTTGGTTATTAAATTTTTTTAAATTAATTTCTTTGTCAAAAATCAGTCATAAAATTTTGATGCTGAATTTTATTCGTTATTATTTTTTTTTCACAAGTGTTCAAATCGAATAAAAATTGTCTGCTGAAAATCAATTTGTCCACTCGATACCTCCATGATATACTCTCCAATCTTGTTTTGCACAAAACGAGATTTTTTTGTCCTACTATGCGGCCATCCTTTTTGTCGTACTTTTTTTTCCAGGACGGGTAGTAAAGGAAGTTAAGTGGGATGAGGAGAAGTAAGGGACGTATGGTGCGTGGAAGTAGGAAATGTAGAAATGGGAGGGGGGAGAAAGGTGGAGTAGGGGAAGTAATGTAAGTAATGGGGAGGGGCTTAGAAAGAGTGAAGTTGAGGAGGAGAGTGGAGGGGGAGTAAGCGGAGGGCGTTTAGAGGTTGAGTGGAGGAGATGATATGATATGATCGGATATGATAGAAGAGAGCAGAGAGGTGAAAGTGATAAGGGGAGAAATGAAAGGGCTCTGAAGTCTAGTATGGGAGGGGATATAAGGTGGAGTAGGGGCAGTAATGTAAGAAATGGGGAGGGGCTTAGAAAGAAGGAAGTTGAGGAGAGTGGTGGGGGAGAAAACGGAGGGCGTGTAAAGGTTGAGTGGAGGGGATGATAAGATATGATCCGATATGATAGAAGAGAGCACAGAGGTGGAAGTAATAAGGGGAGAAATGAAAGAGCTCTGAATGCTAGTATGGGAGGGGATATAAGGTGGAGTAGGGGAAGTAATGTATGTGATGAGGAGGGGCTTAGAATGACGGAAGTTGAGGAGTGTGGAGGGGGAGTAAACGGAGGGGGGTTAAAGGTTTAGTGGAGGGGATGATAAGATATGATCGGATATGATAGAAGAGAGCAGAGAGGTGGAAGTGATAAGGGGAGAAATGAAAGGGCTCTGAAGGCTAGTGTGGGTGGGATATAAGGTGGAGTAGGGGAAGTAATGTAAGCAATGGGGAGGGGTTCAGAAAGAGGGAAGTTGTGGAGGAGAGTGGCGGGGGAGAAGCGGAGGGGTTTTAAGGGTTGAGTAGAGGGGATGATAAGATGTGATCGGATATCATGGAAGAGAGCAGAGAGGTGGAAGTGATAAGGGTAGAGGATAGATTTCAACGACTTAATTAACGTTTTAATAGGTTACGAAACCGTTTTTTGTAGGGGAATGGCTCTATTATTTAAATTTTAATTGAAAATAAATTTCTGATTAGTTTTGCTTGATTTATGGCTAACGGGTTAAGAGTATACATTTTCTTAATTTTGAAGTACTGTTTTGAGGCGAAAACAAGTCTTGACAAAAGAGGTACTTTCCATATGGGTTGTAAGGAACAAGACACTGTGAGAGTCTGAGATGATTCTGAGAATTGCATAATAAGAGATGTAAGGAGTCGCGTGGGCAGGACGCATTACGCACATTTATGCGGGGAAGTGTGGTCACGCGTGGTGCGAGGGTCAGGCAGGTGCGTGCAAAGGGTCAAACCTCAGACTGTAAGTGTACACGCATACCTTCTTTTTTACTCACCATGCGAGCCTCCCGGACCCAGGTACCTACATACTACACAGTACACGCACTAATGAGATTCAGTGCATACTTGGCGAACGCCTACATTCACCGAGCGAAGTCACTTCTTCGCGGAATTCTCGACCTTTTCGATTGACTAATCTTTGAGAGGTAGAAAATTTTATAAAATTCAAGAATTTCACATTCTTTACAAAATTCGCATGAATATTTCCTACACTTTCTACATTTCCTAATATTTATTTTACCGAAATTCTTCAATTCTCACGTAATTCTTTTTGCTTGCTACTTTTTAATCAATGAGCCTTGGTGGAAAACATTTTTACAAGAAACTTTGTTAAAACTTGTACAAAATTTAACAACAAAATACAATTAAATACAAGTAGATAACTTTTTCTTGTATTTCCTTGTAAAAAGGAAAATGGAAAACAATAACATACAAATATTCACATTTTAAACATTTCTATAACTTTTTATTAATAATTTTTTGCTTTTTTGTGAAAACCCAGAAGGCGTTATACAGTGGAAGGAAACGGGAATTTACTGTTCATAATTTACCACAGCGTACAATTCTTGACCGCTTTGGTGTTTCTTTTTAATGTTAAGTAATGATTTCTGTAGAACAAAGATAGGCTGGATTTTTTTATTTCACTCTGTGGAATTCATTATTTAAACAAATAGAACGTATATTTTGTTCTTATTAAACATTTATTTTGTCAATTCTAAGAATAGAATATATGAAACAGAAAGGTAAAAATAGGTATATTTTCAAGTCCTTTGGAGTTTAAAGAATTTAACACTAATTTCATTTTGTACATTTTAAAGTGGAATTTAAAAATTTTGTGGCGTCTAATTTCTAAGGAGGGTAAATAAAATATATATGTCGGGACATCAAGAAAATCGAAAGTGCGTACCTACTTAAGTCACTTTGACTACTACATATTTTTTAAATTTTATGAAATTCAACCCTTCGTCACAGACTATTTTGTTTCCGAAACGTAGAAATGACAAGAGAACATTTTTTTTAATATACCACTAGACTCTTTGGATGATATATTTCCGGACTATTTGTTTTATCCTGATACCTTTGATATCAAACAGGATATTTTTTTATTTGTAAAAACGTTTAGAACAGAAGTAGGTGTCTATCGAAAAGAAAACATGTAGCCGAAATATTTGAAGCTGCTGTGTTGTGCAAACAAGGCCAACAGGCAGAACAAATTTTCCGAGGGTATGACAGGTAC
>CAKNYM010052936.1:696471-717101 GCA_932195095.1 Andricus curvator | reverse complement strand
AATTATTCATGATAAAATGGATTTCTGTTCTATCTTAATTTTAAAATATTAGTTACGCTTCCTCGTTTCCAAAATGGCATAGACTAAACGTTAATAGTTATGAGAACGATTAATCCTTGCCTTGTCAGCAAAATTATCTGATGACAAATGTACAATCAACCAGATGAACCCAACAATGACGTGAGAAATGCATCCCGTTCGTCATAAACCGGCAGACACATAGTGCCCAATTAGATAGTTCTACAATCCATATCTTCTTAATCATCCAACAAAAACTGCAAACTGATAATAAGCTTTCAAGTATAAGACACCCTTCAATCTAATTTACAAAAAGAATATTCTACTGGTAATCCATATATGTTTTTAATATTCAAAAATCAAATTTATCAAAATGTGAAATCGACCCGAAAATCGATTAATGAACGAGAGTAGGGTGACATTTATTCCACCAATAAATTCTTCATTTAAGACTGAATATGATAACAAGATGGCAAAGAGTAAAGAGGCTCCACTTCTCCTATAATCATTAGTCTTCCAGCATGAAAAGCAAAAAGGAGGAAATTATCCTCGCGATGCTCATGGCGTTCGCGACGGCTATATAGCCGCGAGTAAGGAATTAAATTAGTATTAATCTAGGGCACAGAGCCAACAAAATTCCCAGCTTCACTGCAGCAATCTGCATAATTTTAGATTTCACAGCTTCCTTCATTTTTTCAGACCTTTTTGCAAATTCGCGTCTCGTGCGAAGCCACCTTCGTTGTTGCGTGATAATAATACAAGAGCAGCGTAGGTGTACACGAAGATCTCTCAATCTTCCGTTGCACGTTCTCGTCGAAGAATGAAGAAATATGTCAGATGAGTTATCGAGAACACGTGTATACCTGTAATTTTAAAGCCCTTTCAATGCAGACAGGATAAAAATGCTGAAAAAAACATTTAAAAAAGAAAAGATAGAATTTTGAATTTTTAAAATAAAATCAAGATTTACGTTAGCATTGACGGTGCAATTCTTAACTGATCTTCATGAAATTTGGTAAGCACCACAGACAAACCTATCGGACTGATTGACAGACAATTCTAACTGGACATGTGCATTGTACAACATCATTTTTTAATGCTATCTTTTTTCGGAATTTATGATAACTTCATTAGTTACAAAGATTTTAAATATTTTATAAACAAAAAATTTCTCTTTAGTTGTTGTTCACGTATACAGCCAATTCTACGACACCGATTAGTACCGAACTTTAACTGGAATTGCGCAGTGTTCCTTTCTACTGCTATATTAAAGGCTTTTATGATAATCCTATTTTTTAAATGGCTTTTAGTGTTTTTTGTTAAGTTTGGTTTTCCTTTCCGCAGGGCTACAGCAAAATCTATTGGACCAATTGATATAAAATGTTGACTGTAGCTACTAGCTGTGCGGTAATATTCTTAAATTTTATTTTTCAAGGGTACATTAATTATTCTGGCTAACATTGAATTGTAACTGCAAGTTTGCATTACAATTTTCTAGTACTGTGTTTGTTTGAAGAATTCATATAATATTGTCATCAGGTTGTAAACTTGTATAAATTTTATCATATATAATTGAATTTATTAACGTTTGTGTCTACTCTTATCACAAAATTCTAGCTATTCGTATATCGAAATTTCGGTACGAAAAGCCTTCTATTCTAGGTCTAACTTTTAACTCTGAGTAACAATTTTATTTGGAAACTGAAATCCTTCATAAGAATGATTTTTATAAGTATCCAGTTTATTATATTTTGCTTCCTCATATAGGAAACTTTGTGATGGTAACATTTTCCAAAAAAATTTAATTCATTTAATTAAACCTTCCTCAATTTAAAAATGTTCAATACAATGTTCTAAGCAATTGTACGCATGAGTGTGTGTGTGTGTGTGTGGATGTGTGTGAGGATGTCACACTTTTTTTTGAACACGATAACTTGAAAACGGTTGCAGATAGATTGATGAAATTTGGAGGGCCTATTTTTACCACTAATATCTTGGCACTGACTCAAGAATTTCTAAAAATATTAATTGCATTTTTTTAGCACCCAATAATATATTAAAAATCGGTTTTTGATAGTAAAACTTTTTTCATCAACATAATTCAAAGTTCAGGCAAGAAATAAAAGATTCCTTGGTTCGAGACAAATCGATTGACCCATAATATTAATACATTTTATTGAAAAGTAAGGAAGTTATCGTTATTTATATTATATTTAAAATCGACTTTTATAGTAAAAAATTTTTCATTCTTATAATTTAAAGTTGATGCGAGGATAGAAAAGTTCTGTTGATTCAAGGCAAATCGATTGACGTATAATATTTATACATTTTATTGAAGAGTGAGAAAGCTATGGTAATGCATAATATTTGAAAATACGGTTTTTTATAGTGAAACTTTTTTCTTTAACATAATTCAAAGTTGATGAAAAAAAAAATTCCTTGTTCGAGAAGAATCGATTGACCTATAATATCAATACATTTTATTAAAGAGTAAGGAAGTTATGGAAATTTATATTATATTAAAAAACCATTTTTATAGTGAAAAATTTTTGATTCTCATAATTTAGAGTTGATGCGAGAATAGAAAAGTTGTGTTGATTCAAGACAAATCGATTGACCTATATTATTGATACATTTTATAGAAGAGTAAGGAAGCTATGGTAATGCATAATATTTGAAAATACGGTTTTTCACAGTAAAACTTTTTTCTTTAACATAATTCAAAGTTAATGAAAGGAGAAAAAAATCCTTGTTTCGAGACGAATGGTTTGACCTATGATATAATTACATTTTATAAAAGAGTAAGGAAGCTATGGTCACTTATATTATATTAAAAAACGATTTTTATAGTAAAAATTTTTTCATTCTCATAATTTAAAGTTGATGCGAGAATAGAAAAGTTGTGTTGATTCAAGACGAATCGATTGATCTATAATATTGATACATTTTATTGAAGTGTAAGGAAGCTTTGGTAATGCATAATATTTAAAAACACGATTTTTTATATTAAAACTTTTTTCACTAACATAATTCAAAATTGATGCAAGAACGGAAAAGATTCCTTGATTCGGGGCAAATCGATTGATCTATAATATTAATACACTTTTTGAAGATTAATTCTGACAATTTTTGTAATGAAATCATAAAGCTGAGAAAGGTATAGGGTGCGACACGACTTTTCCCTCCCCTTTTGAAGCTCGAAAAATTATCAGTTCGAATACAAAATTTGATTTGTCTGATTTGTGCTTGTGTTTAAGAAATCTTTTGTATTATTTTGTAATTTTGTATCTTTTGTAAATTTCTATTAACTTGTCAAACTTGTCCAAGTAAAATGAAAATATAATAACTAAAATTAATTATTTACTAATAATAAAAACTGAATTTTTTAAATATTGCTTTGGATTTTAAATTTGAGAAGAAAATTTAGAATAATTAATAAGTTATAAAAACTTGGTGGAATTGAACGTATTATGGATTCAGTAAATTCAATAAACAAAATTATGGATCTATACAACTTCATCTAATTGAACTTGGCCAAGTTTTTGCATCGCAGATGTTTTTAGTAGGATATCTAATTTCTTGAATGCTGTCATGCTCAATAATTTAATTATATTTAAAGTTTTCAATGTTAAAAAATTGAAGGAAAACAATATGAGTTTTCATGATTTTAAATTTTGTTTAATTTGCTGCCCTTCTAATCATAAATCGCTTTTTCTAATCTATTATTATTATTATTACACCATTAAGCCATTTCCCTTTCGGGGTAGGCGTGACTTGCTCGGTTGGAAAATAGTAGTGTGTATATGGGTATACAGGTATAAGGTAGGTAGGTATATAGGTATGAGGTAGATAGGTATATAAGTGTTAGGTATAGATATTTTAGATTGATCTGGAATTCTCGTGTCATTTATTTAAATGACACGTTTATTCCGCAACACTGCTCCGACCCAGGTTGCTGATCAATCTCTCTAGCGATCACCCTAAGTGAAGAGCCTCACAAAATTATTATGTATGGTTCTCCACTTGGGCCCATTAGTATCCAAGGTCTTTGTTTCAGGCGTCATTCATTCTACTGTCACTCTGTTTACAAACTATTTGTCGCCACACTTTTCTGTCCTGGCATACTACTCTAGCTTCCTTCACGTCCATGCATTTTTTCATGCAAGCTCTTGTGTTTCTATGGCTTCTTATGTCTCTACAGATTAATGTCTCATTTACAGATTCTAACCATTCTTTCGGCGGTCTACCTCTGGGCATTCTGCCATTTACTTTACCTTTATACACTTGTTTGGTCAGTCGTTCATCTTTCATTCTTTCAAGATGTCCGAACCATCTTAACTAATTTCTTTCCCATGTGTCAACTATTGTCTCTTTTGCACCACATTCTTTGAGGATGGGGTGGTTTCGGACTTTGTCCATCAGTGTTTTCCCGCATATTATGCGCAGAGGTTTCATGCCGATCGCGTTAATTTTACTCCTGTCCTTTTCTTGACAGGTCCATGTCTCGCTACCGTATAGTACAGTCGGTACGAATATAGAATTATGTATGGCTATTTTAGCTTTTTTTGATACGTTTTTGTTTCTGAGAATGGACCCTGCTCTAGCGATAACCTGCTTACCCTTATTTATGCGCCTATCTAACTCCCCATCTATTTTTCCGTCGCTAGTGAATAGACTACCTAGATATACGTACTTGTCAACTTGTTCTAATCTCTCATCATTTAGGACAATGTTGCATATTGTTTTCTCACTTTTTCCTTCAAACACCATGATTTTTATTTTATTTACGTTAATTTTGAGGTCCATGTTTTTCATGCTTGTATGAAGTTTATTCAACATTCTTTGCAAGTCCTCGATTGATTCTGCCATAACAATCTTGTCATCTGCGAAAGCTAATCCACGTACCTTGACTGTTTGGAGATTTACACCTTCTTCGTCGAAGAGTGCAGTTCTTAGACACTTATCCATGAATATGATAAATAGCCACGAGGACATAACGCATCCTTGTTTCACGCCTTGCATAATATCGAACCAGTCACTCAGTTTCCCATTTACCCTTACACTCGCTTTACTACCTGTATATATTGTTTTTATTCCTTGTAGGAGCCCTCCATTTACTCCGTACTCTTTGAGGACTTCCCAAAGTTTATTTCTATTTACTTTGTCGAATGCTTTTTCTAGGTCAATAAATGCACAGAAAACTTTCTTTCCTACTCTCAAGCTTTTTTCTGTGATCTGTCTTAGGCTAAATATCTGATCTGTACATGATCTTCCTGGCATAAAACCACTTTGGACTTCCCATATCTTTTCTTCTGTGATTTCCATTACCCTACGAATAAGTATTTTTGAGTATATTTTACTTACGGTACTTAGTAGGCTGATACCTCTGTAATTACTGCAGTTGCTTTTATCTCCCTTTCTTTTGTATATTGGTACGATAATCGCTTTTTTCCAATCGTCTGGGACTTTCCCCGTCTCGATACATAAATTTATTAATTCGCACAACCTGTGAGGTATGTACTCGCCACCGTATTTAAGCATTTCAGCGCTGATACTATCTACACCAGCAGCCTTACCGTTTTTCAAGTTCTTAAATCAGATATTTGTTGCTTTTTGGAATTATTTGTAAAATTTAGAATACTTAAAACTTAAAACAATGTTTTAATTTGAAACTGTAGAATACTGAATTCTAAAAATTGAATACTTCCTTAATTTTGCATTCTTTTCATTTTAAATTGTGCAATAATTTGTGCATAAAATCTGCAAACACTTCTATAAACATAATTTAGATTTACTGTTCAGAATAAACGAAAATCTACAAAATAACACAAAAAGTCAGTGAGAATAAAGCAAACAAACAAGAAACATAAAAACAACTGATTTCCGACCCTGCTCACCGCTATATCCTAATCTATCAAACCGATTGACATACAATTTTAAAAAGAAGTTAGTATAAAAATAAATCCTTAATAGACATTCCAAAAATTTCCGATATTCTTAAAAGTTTGTAAAATTTTACCTATTTAGTATAAAAATATAAAAATTCAGAGATAGCATAGATTGTAAAATTTTAAGAACTACAACTAATGAAAAAAACTAATTTTTTCAGTAACTACAGACATCTTATTTACATTTGGTGTAATATGGTTGGATAAACTAAGCTACAGAGGTGAGCCTAATATTTGACCAATATGATAATGGAAATAAGTTTTTGGAAAATAAAATATATTTCTATAAAATCTTATAATAAATGAAATATCGGCTAAGTTAGGTGAAGCTAGCAACCCTGCCATTTCCAATTGAAAATGAAAAATCCAATCTAAATTTTAATTTAATTATACGGTACCATTAAATTAAATAAAAAAATAAATCGTAGTAATCGATTTGATTAATTTTCAACGAAAAGTATCTAAGCGGTTGAATTTTCTTAATTTTTAAAATTAGTAATTTAGTCCAAAATAAATTAATTAAGCCTACCTGTCTTATTTTCGTCAATTACAACGAAAGCTAAAATCTCACAATGAACCTCTCCGATGCAAAAAGTTAGCTAATACAACTACAATAACGACATGAATTTGTGGAATAAAAGTTGGTCAAATAATTTGGGGAAAGTATTCATTATAAAATATATTAATTAGCAAACTTTTTTATGAAGTGCAGAATAGAAATTTTTAAAATAAATTTCAAAAAACGGTATTATTTATTGTAAAACTGGGCGGGATTGAATGTTATAATTGAAATTATTTCAATACAAAATTGATTAAAATGGGAAATTGATGGTATGACCAAACTTTTAATTTTTACATGCAAAAAGCGCCCCCTACTAAAAAGTATTTTAAATTGATTTTAAGGGCTGTTTTAACATCCAAACAATATTTAAACAAGAAAATCTATATTTCCAAAAATATTAAAGCCACAGGAGTTTTTTTATTATACTATTGGTTCTGGAAATCAATTAAAAATAAATGTGGCAAACAAATCCGGGAACGAAAGGTACATAAGTTTATTTAAAGGGTTGTTTTAATGTTAAATACGGTAAAATATGACCATTTTCAAACATTCCGTTACATTTTTTTAGGATGTTGAATTTTTAAAATTGATTTTCGACCCCTTTAAATAAAGAATCTTCTGTTATTTTGTTTGTTAAATTGATTGTAAATTAATTTCCAGCCCCAATACTATAATAAAAAACTCCTGTGGGTTTTTTTTTTCAAATTTTGATTTTCTTGTTTGAACTAGGAAATGTCAGTTTCCTTGCTTGAATGTTTCGGGAATGTTAAAAAAAACTTCCAAACATCATGTATACACAAAATGGTGAATCTTTCAAGTTTATGGGTAGAAAAATTGTATTTCAGTCGGTCTGATCTACAAAATATGAGGCATTTAGTCAAATCTTACAAAACGTTTTTGAGAAGGATAACATTTCAATAACAGACAAATTTTTCTATTGCAATACATTAAAAATGGAAAGGTTGGCAATTCTTTAAGTAAAACTGTACATTTTTATTGCGATTTTCTTTTGAATTATTGATCTACACGTTTGAAATTACAAAAAAAAAATATAATTTGGTATTTTTAGAAAAAGCAATTTTCTTTACATATGGTTCATGTAGTTGTACGTGACAGATTTTTTCATTGCAGATGTTTTTATTGAGATTAAATTATTTCTTCGCGATTTAAAAGTGACTAAAGTCAATTTGTTTTTAAATTAATTTGTCCTCCGATGGACTCCCACTGTCCACCATCGCTTTCCATTTAAATTCCAGTCATCATTCTGGATCGGTAACGAAGTACAGAAAAGTCGTTACTCGTTCGATGAGCGTCGTTGATTGGAAGAGAATCTTTTAATGAGAATACAGAGTGGAGAATGCATTAAACTTCAAGATCGACTCAATAGAGGGGGTGGAAATGGAAGGGGTTTGGGTTTCGTTAGAGCTTGTAGGACGCTTGAAGGGTTCATTCATCAAACTTGATCGTTTTGCTACTCGAGTTACGTCGCCATTTTATTATTTCCGCATTTTTTTTTGCAATGAGACACCCAAGTACAAGTCTTGTGATATTCTCTTTGGAACTTCTGGGTTCAATTCAATATCATTAACGATACACTTCCATGTCTGATGATATTAATGATTCGCAAACCAACAGGTGTATTTGGCTTCTTCGCATAACGGTAACTCTTGAAGTAAATCTTAAATCAATATAAGAACTAATAATTGTATTTTCAAAATTAATAATATTTTATGACTAATTCCAATAGTTTTTATATTTAAAAAAATAAGTGTCCACCAAATATTTTAAATAATAATTGCTTGCCACGATTTTTGCGTCTTTAAAGTCACCCGTGTGGAAAAATATCATGGCAGTCTTGTGTCAGGTCTGACCCAGGTCTGGCAAAATGAATTAATAGAACCCAATAAGAAAATCCAGCTATTTATGGTTGAAAATTAAACAATGTTGTTAAAAAGTTATATTCTTCTCGTCGGCTAGTAAATTCAAAAATTTAATTGCATTTTTACTCTCTCTTGAATAACAAATTTTTCTTTTTGAAAATTCATCTATTTTGTTGAAAGTTGTACTACTTTGTGGAGAATTAATTTTTTTGTTGAAAAATAAGTATGGGAATAAATAAAACTTATTATTATGTAATTCAATTCATCTCTTTGGTTGAAAATTCATATTTTTGGGTGGAAAATTCAACTGTTTTCTGGAACAACAATTTGGTGAAAAATTTATATATTTTGTTGAAAATTAGTTGTTTTTTTGTAGAAAATCAAGTTTTTTATTCAAAATGCAACAAAAAAAATAATCGGTTGAGTATTCAAGAATTTTTTTGAAAATTCGTCTTTTTTGGCCAATTACAACTGTTTTTTATTTGAAATCAAATTATTTTTTGGCTGAAATATCAACTTTTGCATTTTTCGTTGAAAATTCATCTTTTTAGGTTGAAAATTCTACTCCTTGGTTAAAAATTAAACTATTTTCTCAAAAATTAATTTTTTTTTAATAATCAAAAACAAGGAAAAGTTTTAAACTAATTAAAAAATTTAATCTATATCAGCTATCCAGTTTAATGTAATTTCTCAAATAATTTTTTTTCTCGCCTTCGTAATTTTTTCCTACCAGCTCCTCATATTAAAATCAATATACGACACTTTGTAAATTTTACGACTCCTCTGATTGATATTCTCTATAATCAACAAAAATTTAAATTAATTTACGCAGAATCTTGAAAAGAACCGATTTCGATATTGAATTTTATGGTTATTGAAATTTAGTGACGCATCGTTGAATGTCAGTCGCAAATTTTAAATTTCTCCCCTTTGGGTACGTTTAAGACCATCAAGAAACCCAGCCACCTAAATTGAGCTTTATTTTATAATTAAGCGAACGCACCGCCTCCGAATGAGGGTGCTTTAATTAAAATTTTATAGCCAATAAAGGTTACGCGAATACGTGAGGTGAAATAAAATATTGCACGGACTCTGAATGCCACAAGTAAACACGATCTGCTTCATATGTTTTTAACGAATATGTATTATGAATTATATATTATTTGATTAAAAAAATAAGAATTTCTAATATCAGTGTTTGACAGTAACGCGTTACCCGGAACGTAACATTTTTTTAGTAATGGTAGCGGTAACACGTTACTTATTTTAAAAAGTAACGGTAACGTAAACGCGTTACGATTTTGAAGTAACTGTAATGGAAAGTAACGTCCATTATTGTGCGTTACTTTACAAAAATTTTTGATGGTATTTATGCTAAATCATATGTCATAATAACCAATCAGGAGACGAAAAGAAAATCTTTCACTAAAAAATTCTGATTGTGTGGAAACGTTCTTTTATGCAAGAAGAAACCAATTCCAAATATTTTTAAATCGGAGAATATCTTCTGCTTTCTATTAGGATAGACATTTTTTACATTCAATAACAGAAAAAAATTATTTGTGTTAACAATTTTCATTACTTGCATATGCCTCAACCTACACGCAGAAAAAAGAAATGTAATATTTACTAATCAAGAAATATAAAGTGTTTCTTGTAACCGTAACAGTAAAAACTGCTCTTAATGAAGGGATGAAAATGTCAAAAGCACTTAGCATTTCATAAATGTCACAGTGGATGTGGGTGAATTTAACGGTAATCCTTTAGTAAAATAAACATCTATTCCCTAGTATGAAATATGGTAAGATATGTATAATCCACTGAACCGAGATTACAATAGTGGTGCAGTGAACCTTACAGTAGGATCGGTACAGGCTACCGATCCGAATAGCTTGTTTAGCTCGCCGTCAAAGTCGTAATCACGCAACCTATCCGCGCGGACCACCGGCTGAATTCATGACGCCATCGGCAATGGATGGATTGCATCACCTAAAAAAAATTTATTTTTGACATTTCTGTGACAGTCATGACATTACTCCATATACCCACTTAGCAATGAAGGGGTTTTATAATAAATAACACAATTTTGGATGGCACATCTTATTCACAGGTCGCGTACAGTTGAGAGTTTATTGGAGCAAGACGTGTTTGCGTTCCGCGACTGTTCCAGCTAACATGTATGGATATGAGGTAAGTGCGAGCACTTTTTTCGTGTGCCGCGATGGCATGGACGCGTATTGTAAAGTCGTTACCGAGGTCGCCACCTTAATTAAAAATGCATTTCGGAATTATTGCACAGATCCCAACTCGTGTAATAGTTTAGTGGTTAAGCTAATCGACTTGCGTGCTTAGGTTTATGCGTTCGAATCCCCCCCGTAGCGTGCGAAATTTTAATTGTATTATAAGCGTTGTAACTTACAAATACCGATTAATTATAAGTATATCCGAAAAAATATCTCAGAATTAACCGTGTGTTTATTTATTAATCATTTTTTAGCAATATTTTTTTACAATTTATAGAGCCATCCAAACTATAGTCTGTACCGTTAACATAAGTTAGATCTGTTTATATTATCCGTCAAAGTGACATGATAATTCGTAATTGCAGCATCGAGGAACAGTGCAGAATAGCGACTGGATCGGTAAAATCTACTGATCCGCAGATCAGCAGCACTTGAAAATCGGTACTGGTAACCATCAATGATAGTCATATTTAGTTGCCTATAATTGTAAAATTTACTGAACTGTCGTGTTGTCCATATACGTACTTGGAAGATCAGTAGATTTAACTTGGTTTACAGTAAAATGTAAGGTTCTTTTTTCTGCGTGTAATTTCTTTATCAATTTTCTTATTAAAATTAAAATAGTATGTTTAAGAAGCTTAGATAGTATTTGCAAATCAAAAAAAGGCCAAATCGAGAAAATCATAAAGTAAATTACTTCTTTAAAAAGCGTTCTCCAGACCAGGAAGTTTTTTGATCGTTTTATCAATGCTCACATAAAAAATGCAAGTGAATAAATGAAAATGATTGGACAAATACGCAATGTGAAACAAACGGTTCGTTTCAGTCATCTTTATATAATGAGAATTTAAAGATATTTTTTTTCCGTTCATTCGCAGTCAAAAAAAAGTGCACGAAAAAAATCCTTATAATTTTTCCTCATACATCAAATTTAAACGAATTCCATAATTAGAATTTCAAATCCGGCAGATTCTACAGTTCAAGTCGCAGAATCTCTCATAATTGTAAAGAAGATTTTTTCATTGGACCCTTTTTTGGTTCACTAATCATTCCATAAAAAGAATACTAATTCTTAATCAACTTATTAATTTTTGATCTTTTAATTTAAGTTTTGGCCCCTATCCGTGGCCGGAACAACATTATTCTTAAAAAACTTTTGTGCTTTTAAAAATAAAACTACAATTTATCTCAATTATATAAAGTTTAAACCCCTACCCCTCGTTGAAATGAATTATATTATTAACTGCACAATTTACAAAACTTACAAAAAAACGTTACCTTTTTTTGTGAAGCATACATTATAATGAAATTTAAGTTAGTTGAATTGTAATTGTATAAGCCAGGACTGATTCACATAGCCTTACTGTCGAGTCCCGTGAGTCAGTCCGGGACAAAACATAACAAATCTAATTATTATTTTATAAAAAAAAATATTTAAAAAAAATTATTTTCAGAATAAAAATAAATATTATCGACCCTAATGCCAATTAAAAAATCTTCTTCACAATTATGATACGAGGGTCAATTAAAAACGATATCTTTCGAAAAAACGTTACTATCTCTCATAATATTTCCGATTTGAGGAAAAAAATTACGACGAACGTCTTTAAAATTCTATAGTTTTTTACTTATATGTTTTGCCAATTTTTCTTAATTAAGCCTTCTATAAGGAAGGCATCCTGGAAGTTTTATGTGGAATAAGTCGTTTTTGTGGTCAGGATAATTTCTTTTTAATAAAATAAAATTATCTCATTTTTCTCACAAACAACGAAAGATACATACTAACCAATTTTAACAAAACAGTTTGCGCACCTACAAAAGTTCTACAAAAATTGCCTCTGGCTCTTTTGTGATATTTATCATCGTTTACGAGAAAAATTCGAAAAACATATTTTCAGAAAAACTAATCTCTTGACTCAAATAATGGTTAAACCTACATAAAGCTGTTAGGATGCTTTCCTTAAGCAGACACTTCTTCTAAATATTGCAAAAATTAAGAAAGGTATGCTTTCCAGAAAATCTTCTTGTCCTATTTTCAAAATATCTTGACAGGTCAAGAATTATAAAATTTTAAAGAAAAAACTTGAGATTTTTATGGAAAATTAGATATCAAGATTAAAATATCCTTAATATTGTCGAATTTTTTCCTCTACAATTGGAAATGTAAGTATCGTCTAGTTTCCTCTAAACGAAAACATATTTCATTTGCTGAAAGATTCTGCGACTTAGATTGTAGAACCAGAATTTGTTCGGCATAGCAGGATCTATTCTTACTTTGTCATTTCTTATTTATTTTTCTCTAATGAGCCGAATAGAATAGAATTTTGCATAAAATTATTCATGGAAAAGTAGATTTCTTCTCGATTTTAAATAAAAATATTCTTATTTTTTATATATTTCGTTTGATTAATTAAAATTTTCAAGGTCTTGTTTCATTACAAAAAAAATGTATATAGTTCTAAATCTATAATTCACGTATTATTAATGTAAAGTTCTATAATATAAATTACACAAATTGAAGTATAATTTTCAAATTTAAAATCAATTTTAAATGAAAAAATAACTATCTACAGCTTTTCGAAATTGAAATGACGTTTAAAACAAATTTTATTTTTAAAAAAGTAACGTCAAGCTAACGCGTTACTTTTTCCAGTAATGGTAACGCGTTACTTTTCGAAAAAGTAATAGCAAAGTGTTAGAAATTGTATGGCAGCAGTGACAACGATAAAACGTTACCTTTTACTGACAACGTGTCAAAAACTGTTTAATATAACCTTAAATATTGAAAATGTTCTTTCTTTTTGAGAATTTGGCTTTTAGGCAGTCCAGCGACTCCTGAAGTATGCAACCCAACAGGCTGGGGAGTATAACATACGATAGAGGGTAAACCCCTAGAAGATGTGTTCGGTTCCAAAAGTTCCTTATAAAATACTTTACTACTTTTTTATGAAATATTTTAGAATAAGCTTTTCGAATTAATAATTTTTCAATTAGAATTAGGCATGTTCTTAGTATAAATGAAATCATTTTTGTTTAATTTGATGTTTAAAAAGGTTCTTTTACTAAAGAAATGTGATGTTTTACGATCCTTGTACAAAAGCCATAATTATTGTTGATCAAAATTAGGAATTTTTCTCTATTGTAATTAGATTTTTCAGTTCACCTTATTCACAGAATAACTTTTAAAATTAAATGTTGAAAAATATATTTAGATTAATTTTGAGAATAATATAAAATGTAAGATATGAAAAAGAAATTAGTTTTGGCATAATACCCGTTTAGAAACCAGTAACCGCACAAGGGTTACTTTTATTCCAATAAAATAATAATACTTATATATGATAAAATAATAATAAATGTGGAAAAACTGGAATTTTCAGAGAATTTTTATACACTTGGAAAAACCTGGCAATGTCAGGAAATTTTTATTGAATTCAGGGAATTTTTTCAAGCGTGCTTACAATTTTTTAAATTGTAATATAAAATTAGATAACTATGTTTTTTCGTTCGCAAAAGTTAATCTTAAAGTACTGGATTAATACACATTTAATTCAAACTTGTTTTAATAATAATTTTCACTAATCTCAGGAAAATATCTTTCATTCAAATTGCTAATATTGTTAATATGCACTGAATGTTATGTATGAAGATGAAATAATTTTTTTTTTTTAATTATTATGGAAATTCATGGACTTTAGGAGCCAAAAGGAATAATTATTTTTTTAGTTTTTAAAATTTATTTAATCATTCGACGGCGATAATTAATACATTTAATATAGAGGTCCAAAAAACTATTTTTTTTCTTAAGTGGCTCAGCTAAGAACTGTTCCTATTGGTATCAAACTGTTTCCTAAATTTTGGAAATATTTCAAGAAATATTTCGGGGCCTCTCAAGCCCATTTATGAAAAAATCGTTGTTTTTAATTACCATTGTTAAAGGATTATTTTACATTACTTATCATTTTTTCTATTTTTAGTTCAATACATCGCCCATATTTTTTACAGATTAAATCAAAAATATTTCAAGGTGTCGTGAACACATTTTTGTGCAAATAATTTTTATTTTCATTCAATTTTCGCTGTTGCTGGGTTATTTCACTTCAGCATGCATGTGTTTTGGTTTTTTGTATGCCAACATGAAATAATAAATCAACAGTGGCATTTAAAATAAAATCAGCAGTTTTTTACACAAATTGGGTTGAGAGACCTCGAAAAAATGTTCTTAAATTTTGCCCAAATTCAGAGAACATTTCAAAACAAAGAAAAATTGATAGGGGATCCGTTTTTAGAAAAATAAATTCTTTCTTTGGACCACCCTAATAAATTCAAGAATCTCCTGTTAGAATTTATCAAAGCTGCTTGAATTAAACACATTGATTTAATTCCTCAAAAATTGTACCATAAAGAAATCACTTGTCCTTTTATGAAGTTACTTTCGCAAATAAAAACAAAACAATGATTTAATTTTACATATAAATAGAACCATTTCTAGACATTGACATATTTACAAAAGGACTCAAAAAAACATTCCTTACAATAAAATCGCGAAATTGCATAAATATTTTGATGTTTTATGTATTTACTAACAATTTAACGATTAACAAGTGGATAATAAATTTGGAGTATTCAAATATGATTTAAAACTTTGAACTTGCAGGGGAGCAGGGTTGACTGCTGAAAAAAAAGCAATGTTTAATACTTAAATAGCTCCTTATTAAGAATATTATATCTGGAAAATCTAGAGATACCTGGAAACAACCAGGATTTTAGTAGACACCCATTAATAGAAAAATAATTAAAAGTTTCATTTAAGATAAGAAAATGAGAAAAGCAAACGAAGAAGTTATGTATGGAAATGTCTGGACGGAATCAGTTTGGTGGACAATAGCGTGGCCCAAAAAATTATATTTGTTGTTATCTCACCACCCTATTCTCTTCTATTTAATAATAAAATAATTCTGCAATTTTTCATAAATTAAAAAAAAAATTTAACATGTGGTCCAAGGCCTTCAAACTTTAAAAAGTGTTGATTTTTTTTTTGTAAAAATGACAAATGACTTACGTAAAGGCAATAAGTATGATATTAAAATGATGGTAGGCATCACTGAAAATAATTTTGCCTTAATTCTATCTATCTGTGGAAGGTAGAACAATTTATAATGTATTTTTTTCATACACCTTGGATATATTTTTAATAATAAATAATAACCTTGTAAAAGTTTAAATTCATGTTAGTGATATAAAACTACCTAAGTACCCTTTTTAAACTACCCCCTAGAACCACCCTTTTCGATTAAGGGTGGTTAAAAGGCTTAAGACCAGAACTCAAACTGTCTTTAAATTATTTTATAAATTCTGAAATATGTAAACGATATTTCTGAAACTAACCCCGGAATTTTTTATAAAAAATTATGTAAAGAACCGTGAAAGAAGAAATCTATCGTTATAAGGGGTAGTTTAAAAAAGCCTACCATTACTTTATTGTCATACTTATATTGATTATGATTAAGTGATTTGTTTTTTTACACAAAAAAATACTATTAATAATTTTCAGCGTTTAAGTGCCTTAAGCCACGAGTTAAACATTTCTTTCAAACTTATAAAAAATTGCATTATTATATTTACACCAAATGAAAGAAAATAGGGGATGAGACAACAACAAAAATGTTTTATTTTTTGGACCTATATTGGAAAAACGTTAGTGTCTTTGGAGTAGAATAAAATAATAACTTACGATTATAATTTTTTTTTCACGGTTGAAAGATACGAATGAGTCAAATTGTTATTTTTAAGAAGAGAAAGCAGGGGAAACTTAAATTTGAGATTTTCGAGGCGTTCATTGGGTTAGTCGACCCATTGACCCCCCACGTCAAATATACGATCGTCAGAGGTTCGCGGATCGACCACGATCATGAAAATAAGAAGAAATATGATTTATAATGTTGTAATGGGAGCGCGAGATGATATGGCTGTATTGTTGGCCCACGGGCATTATTGCAATATTGCATGGCTGACCTAAGCACCCATGGCGAACACGATCGTCCTGCATCGATATAGGACTCAGTCGGCCACGATCGTCTACATCCGGCCGTAATAGTTATGCTTTTTGCTGATATACACATAAGATGCTGATCGATTGTGCTCTAGATCGCACGTTTTATATTTATAATATGCATACATCATAAATTATTAATTACATTACACTTCACACATATTTTATTTATATGAGAAAATTTTTCAATAAATTAAAAAAAATTAAAATGACAGTTCTCTAAGTTTTCGTTAAAATGACCATTTGAGACCATTTTAAATTTTCTCAAAATAATTAGAAACGTTTATGATGATGATGATCCTTAGCTCTTAGAATACGAGCCGCATCGATTGACCTGTTTTGTGAAATTTCAGCTAATTTCCAATCTTTCTTTCAAACGATTAATTAATTTTGTCTTCATTTAATGTTCATACGTTACTTTGGTGGTAAAATTTGTTTACGTAAAAAAATTAATTAATTCAAGTTAAATAACTATAATGTTACAGATAAATAATAATATATTAAATAACCTTTTCTTACTAATATTTAATTTAAACTGAAAAACAGTTCCTAAGTTTTAGAATTTCGCATTTTGAAACTCCTGCAGTTTGAAACTCCCGCCGTTTGAAATTCCAGCAATTTGAAACTCCCGCCTTTTGAAACTCCAGCTTTTGAAACTCCCGCCCATATAGACTAGCGTTTTGAAACTCCCGATGTTTTAAATCTCTGTATTCTGAAACTCTCATATTTTGAAATTCCCGCCGTTTCAAACTCCGTCAATTGGAAATTCCCGCATCAAATAATAGTTCAAATTGTTTTACATGGATTGGCCCACTATTGGGATTGTTACTACAAAAATGAGTTAACTTTATGATGTTAATTAACTTTATATGTTTTACTTTTTCTTGAACAATTGAATACGTTCGCAAGTGCCTTGCAAAAATTGAAAAAGGGTTAAATTTAACTTAAAAGGGAAGACCGCCATTCGTAGATTTTAGTTTTGGGTTATAACTTGTTTAATGAAAGCTCATTCCTCGAGTATCAATTTCCCATAGTAGTAATATGCGCCTTTTTTCCGTTATCAAAAAATCGAGTTTGAAATATTCGCCACAGGCCATATTGAGTTTAGAGAAAAACACTTCCGAACGGCCGGTAGCTCAGACAGAAACTCTTCGGTTTCATAGCCGCATGGTTGAGTGTTCGATTCTCGCTACCTGCACTTTCATTTGTTTATTTATTTCTCATTCATGAAATATTTGGAAATATAATTTCCTTGAATTATCAATTATTATAAACAAATTTATTTGGTATAATTGTTATTAATTTTTTCCGTAATGTTAGAGAAAAGTCGTTTTTGCCGCGAAAAAAGGCACTTCAAAAATTGTTCATGCATAATTTTTAAAGATTATGGAAGGAAATTATGATTATAAAGATTTTAATGAATAAAAAATAAATAAATGTTAAAAAAGTGCAGGCTGCGAGAATTGAACACAACCTTTCGTGTGGCGAATTTTTCAAATACGATTTTCTCGAAAATGGCGAAAAATCGCATATTACTGCTTTAGGAAATTAATACTCAGGTAATGGGTTTTCATAAAAAAAATTCTGAACAGAAACAAAAATTCACTATTTTCGGTCTACGTTTGTTAACGTTATTATTCAATCATATCAGAATTACATTTTTGAGGAAATCACTTTTTAGCATTAATGAATGGTTAAACTACTTTATTTTCAATTTTTTAAAGCTCCTACTCTCTTTCTTCTCTTTCAAAAGTTTATGTTACTGGCTCTTCAAACGATAATTGAACGGTTGAAATTACAGTGAAAAATTTATAGGAACGAATTCAATGGTGCTCGATATAATTTAAGTCAAATTCTCAGGACTCTACATTAACAGAATATATGATTAAAGATCTTCCAGATTAAACATCAGTGGTTTCTGCGGCGCGCGAAGATTTGAGCTGATCTGAAAACTCGTTTAAGACACGAACCAGGTCGTAAAGCATCGAAAATTACGATTCCAGTCACCGGCGCGTGGGACAGCTGCTCGAATAATCTCGGCGGGAGCAGGTAACGATAAAACGTATACATAAATATACATACATGTATGTATGTTTGTATGTTTTTATGTATGTATGCATGCATGCACTTATATAAATGCGTTGGAAAGCAAGAGGAGAGATTCACGGAAGCTGCCACTCATAAGTTTGCAATTTTCATGTTACTTTCTGTACATTGCGCACGAAAATCGTTCAAAAATGCCCTTTTGGGAATAAGGCCCGAGGGGGTTTGGATATCTTTTTACGCTATATTGAACAACGTTCCGCCCCGAAGACAGTTCCAATTGCCTTCCAGCCGCTTCGTAAATAACCATTATTGTCCCGTTTAGGACTTGGACTTGGCCAACTCTCCTTTCGAGACACCGGTTCAGAATCATAAGTTTTGGCTGGGGCGGATTAAATGTCTCTTTTCTCGAAATTTATGCCAGGTTCGCCTTGTCACATGTCACGTGGCTTTCACTTTCAAAGATCCCGCGTCCACACCAAACGCTTATTTCACGCTTTGCGGTCAACTTTAGAGTGCAAGGGTCTGTAAAAATAAAAATTGGTCAATTCTTAGCTAAAGTTATTTTAAAAAGAATTAGCAAAAAAGGTATTCAGGGTCCATTCATAATTAACGTCAAGTTTTTTTCTGAAATTTTGAACCACGTACCCTTCTTTGTTTGAGTCTATAAATTTTGAACTCCAAAGCCCTATCTCACGTAATTTTTCCCGACCAAATTTTTTTGAAGGAATCTGTATTATTATTATTCTTCCGCGGAGCGAAAGATCTTTTTCAGAAAAAAATTAATTCAAATTTGTTTCGTTAATTTAGTTAAGGGTTATCTAAAAATAACGTGAGACGATTTGGGAAGAGGGGGAATATGGTGAAATCTTATTGTTTCTTATGAATTGAAAAATTAGTTTAACTTTCAACCTAGTAGTTGTATGTAATAACTGATATTTCAACAAACAAAGGATATCCATTTTTAATGAAAGACAGTTGGATTGAAAGAATAAAGATGAAATTTCAACGAAACAGTTGCAATTTTAAACAACAAGAAAAAAAGACATTTCTACCAAAAGAAATGAGTTTTCAACAAGGGTTGAATTTTCAACAAAGACAGATTTTTCTGTCAATGAGGAAAAAAATGCATCCAAAATGTTGAAATTTCAATACAAAAAGACGAGCTTTTTACGAAAAGATCAATTTTCAATCAAATAGTTGGCTTTTCAACCAAAAATATGAATTTTCAACCAAGAAAAATAATTTCTACCAAAAAAAGAATCTCTTTAATAAAATATATAAATTTTCAACCAAACCGTTGAATTTTTAACCAAGAAGATTAATTTTCTATCAAAAAAGTAAAAATCCAACAAATAACATCAATTCTTCACCAAATAGTTGAATTCTTTAACTAAAAAAGACCAATTTTTAACCAAAAATGGAAGAGTTTGATATTTATGAAAAAAAAGAATTTTTCAATTTTAAAAAATGAGCTTTCTACCAACTAGTTGAATTTTCTACTAAATTGTGGAATTCTTAAGTCAAATACAAATTTTCCAGAAAACAATTGAATGTTTCCCTTGAAAATATAAATTTACAACAAAAATTATGAGTCTTTAAAGAAGAAAATGAATTTTTAGGAAAGTAGTGCAACTTACAATCAAAGAGTTGAATTTTCAAGCTCAAAGAATGAAGTTGCAACGAAAAATGTAATAGCTGATATTCCAACCAAAAGTATTTCAATTTTAAACGAAAAACAGTTGAATTTTCAAACTAAAAAATGCTAATTTTCAAACAAAAATGCATGGAGAATAGACATAAGGAGACCAAAGTAATGTAACCGAAAATAAGCAAATTTTTGTCGTATAAAAAGGGTTACAATACTGCCCGAGTTATGGCGCT
>CAKNYM010052936.1:661634-686471 GCA_932195095.1 Andricus curvator | reverse complement strand
ATGCTGGCTTATCACCTGCCAAAAAACGCAGTGGGATCTTGGACTATGAAGGATGGTATTTTTTCGTTCTGTCGTTAGGTTCGCCCAAAAGCAGAACCGAGCAGATCCTCTTTCTCCGGCCAAACTTAGCTCCGGCATAGCCGATCACAAGTATGGTAAGTCACGAAAACAAAAACCGATTTAGAGAACTGTTTTTTCTACTCCATTTTTAAATAAATAGTAGAATGCTCCACTACTGTGATGCTCATATTATCGTAGTGCCACTAATAGGGCGCATTTTTTCTTTCCATTATCACATAAAAATATAATTTTTTCTGAAAAAGGTCTTTATCGGCTTTTACCGAAAGCGAAATACTTGATCATGATACAATGATACATCTCTATCTTGTAACCGTTAATTAGCCTCATTGCCAAGACATAATTCTTTGATGTATGAATATGGGTTCTTAAGCTTGCAATCCGGTCGCTTATTGATCGCCTTCGGGCTTGCGTTCACTCATATATTTTGCAGATATCCAGAAAATGTTGCAAAGACGTGTATATGCGGCTCGCGCAAGCAAATACCTTTAATATTATACACGTATAGGTGTACCAGGTGTTACAGCGTCGTTAAGCATAAACATCGCAGCCACGATCCTACGTGAGAAAATGCATTGGAGATACAGAGACACGTACTTGCACCAAAGGCCGTAATTCTCTTTTCAATGGATGCAATTTGCTGCCTTATTATGTTCCACACTTTCTGTAAGCAAGTAACCTCGGAAAAAAGCTGTCTTAATTATAGGCAGAATGTTACAATTTACTGGTTCTACCTTTAGTGTAATAATCATGATGCCAAGGAAACATACTGTTACACAAAATGGCATGAAATTGAAAGTTGCAGACCGAAATGTTAAATCCAAGAACCATGAAATTGGAATCGTGACAATTTATATACTTTCATATTGAGACGAGTTATATTTGCACAATTTGATCAGATTAAGATATTTCAATTGGGGCGATTTAAATCTGAATATGTAAATTTTAATGTAAAATATTCAGATTGGAAGAATTTAAAACATAAGCTTTTGAAGTTTAAAATTTAAGTTATGAATTATTCCTTTATTGAATTAAATATTTCAAAATTTGAGCCCATTATTTATTTATAATTCAGAGCCTTTACCGTCATGCATTTTTCAATTGAAAATTATTTAAAATTACCAGAAACAAAAAATAAATTCACCGTCATTTTTACTATTAGACTGGAAAAATGTTCAATCATAAAACTTTGGTATTGAATTATTCTGAAAAACTTCAAAATATGAAGTAATTTTAAATGGAAAACATCAAAAATGAACAAACTTTTACTAGGGAATGTTGACAATTAAATGAAACAGAACTTTATTTACAATAGGAAAAATGTGTAGTCACCAAGAAAAGGGATATTAAAACTTTTTTATATTAAATTCCTTTCAAATTACAAATATTTCAGGTAAATTTGAATATTGTATCCATTTAAAATTAAATAAATTGATCAATTACTCAGGTATAAATTTCATATACTTTAATTTGTATCTATTTTAATTTCAAAAAACACATTTTTAAGATTTTAATTTCAAATTATCATTTATTCTTCAGATTTTCCAATCAAACATTTTTCAATTTTTAATGATTCTTGTGTTAAATCTTTAACTAAAAGCGGACAATTTTAAGATACTACGTTGAAAAAAATACAAAAGAAGATTGCTTTATGTCAAATGAAAAATAATTTGATTTTCAATGTCTAATTCTTAAATCTTTTAATTTTTAATGCTCGTTCAATGCTATTCTGGAGGCATTTAATTCGAAATTGCTTAATTACGAATCTATTAAACCGAACACTATGTGCAACTATCAAATCTTTTAATTTGGTATTTTAAAATTTTAAAGATTTAAAAACGTTGACACTTTTGTACATTTAAAATTGAAACAGAATAAGTAAGAATATTTATATTTCAAACTGACTGAAATTCGGACAAAAAAATTTGGAAAATTCTCTCCCTCTTTTTTTCTCTTGTTATATACTTGTCTTTAATGAGCCGATTACAATGTTGTTTGGACACATATTTTGAGGCCGTTCTATGCAATTCTTTTTGCATATTTTAAACTTTTTCAAAACAACTGATTTTTGGATTCACAATGTTTTTGAGCCTTTTTGATTAAAAAATAAATTTTTGCACAGATTGACTTGTTATTATTGTGTTTCTAATTTTCTTTTCAAAAAATGTAATCTAAAATTATTAAACTTAAAACTGACTATGAAGTCATTCAATTTGAAAATTTTGAAAGATTTATTAGTGAAATTATCCTGATGTGTTTATTATTTAAATTTGAAATTACAAAATTGTGAAATTTGAAATTTAAAACCTCGAATATATTAAGAAATTTCGAACCAAATATTTTTGAATTTGAAGCTTTTGAAGCAAAAAACTTTAGTTTCAAGGCTTCAAAAATTAAAATGTTTTAGAATTTGCATTAAAAACTATAGCTTTAAATTGGGATTATAAAAATTAAAAAGATAATCACGATTTTTCAAATTCAATCCTTCTAATCTAAAGTGTACGATTAGTAATTAATGCAAGGGAAGCTTAACGGTACTAAGTCCACTTCTTGACGAAATTGAGTTTTCTTCAAAGATCCTACTTTTTCTCTTTTTCGCACGAATTTCAATTGAAATTAAGGTTTCCGGAACTTTTTACCTTAAGATTCAGTATTTAAATGCATTCTAATATTTAGAAAATTCAACGAATTCCAACTTGTAGAATGAATGATACTAAAATATTCGATTTTTTAACAATTCGACGGTTATTATAATATTTTGAGAAGTATTTACAACTTCGAGTTATAAAAATTAAAAAAGATGTTATTCTGGTCAATAGTGGTATTTTTTTATGAAATACACCAAAATATGCATTTCAGAAGATTTTCTTAATAATTTATTTACTATTTTTATTTATAAACGCAGGAAAAACTAAGCGGTGCTCAGTCCATCGTCATTTCCATTAGACTATCACATGCAAATGTAGCGTCATCTGTTTTTTCACACAATAGTTACTAAACTGATCCATCCTCCACGAAAAAAAATATTTTCACTAAATCGGTTATATATTGTATCTCTAGAAATGTTCGTTGCTTCTCTTATAAAATTATATTGATTGGATTTAGCACCGTTTAAATTTCTCCGCTTTAATTAATAACTTGAAAATTAACGATAAAACATTTTCATGCAAGGGGTAAAAGTTTGTGTTGAAGAAAATTTTATAAGATGTCAAACTGACATATACTAATAATATGTCACATTGACATGTCAGAAAAAGTCGCGAGAAAAAAACACGCCAAAAGAGAGCAGAAACATGCGATCCTCAGTGTGGACAAAGTGAATGCATGCATTCGAAGATTATTATTATTATTATATAATCCTTGGATAATTAAACAAGCTTAACTTCTGCACTAATAAATCGTCGTTCTTCTAGAGAAAATTACCATTAGATTAAAGTCAGAATTATTGTGTTCTTCACATTTTTTTATAAATAAAATAATATATGCATCATTCTGAGAAAAAGGCTCTTGCAATCATGATTATGTCATACTTAATCTTGAGCTCCAGCCCTTTTAATTATATTTTATCGAGCCTGGTTTATGGTGGACTTGTGATCAACGATGATTCGTGACATTTATCCCATTAGGATCTCTTTATATAATTTTATACTACGCCACTGATTCGTATGTCGGAATATATGTAGCACTTCCTCGAGCTTATAATTATTATGAATCGAAGCGAATGCGCATGCCACCGCTCGAGATTTAGCATTATAACTTCATGTATGCAAATGTAGGTTCTTCTCTTGTTGCACCTTTTTTCTTTTTTTTTCAACCATGAGCAGTGCCCTTTGCCAAGGAGGGAGTCGCGCAAGCTGTGTAACCGTATACTTAGGTATTTACACCTCAGGATCGTTTGTTCGTAGTGGTGGCCACGGTTAACTACCTGCGGTTAGGTGTATCGGGCATTAAAGACTGAGTCTCCCGATAAATACTAGTCCCGCATTCTCTCGCGAGTATGCAATTAGTGGGAAGGGGTATCGTGAATCGATGCTGAGTAATGAGATTAGAGGATTCAATGTTTAAAGGGGCAATGTGTGCTACATTGTTGATATTGATGAGGATCATTTGGTAATTGTTGAAAGCCCACACATTTGGAATTACTTGATCCTGAATCAGTTTCCTGAATCCTTCCCATGATTCAACAAGTATATTGGCAAATTTAGTAGACCAGCAAACACATCTGCGATGCAAACAATCTGCCAAGTACAACTAACATGAGTTTGTGAAATCTAAGTTGGTCAAGTAATTTGGAAAAAAATATCAATAATAAAATCTATTAAAGGACCTTTCATAACCATCCATGATCTACCAATACTATTTTGAAAATTTGAAACAAAATGAATTTGAGGCTCTGAGACGCATCGATTGACTTATTGACGAATTGTTCATGATCATCCATGATCTACCAATAACGTTTTTTAAGTAGCCTATAAAACTTGTTGGTTTGTTTATATGGGGACAATTTGTTTGATATAAGAAATTTAACAGTACTGCATATGGTGAATTTTTTCGCATTTTCGATATGCATAAATCGACCTGTTAATGTATCATCCTTTATTGATGAATTCGAGGATGGATTCTTACTTCCTGGAAATAACATTTTTGATTTATCGGAAATCAGTCAAATAAAAAAATATTTTATACCATTTCTAAATAGGTCCCTAAATACGTAAAATTTCAAAAACTATATTCAAGATATAAAAAATTCTTTAAAAATATATTTAGAAAATGTCGCTACAAACTTCTCATTGAAACTTCCGATCAATTAGTTGGATATACTAAGTTGCAAAATAGAGCATAGGTGAAAAATTGGTTGTTTTTATGTTTTTTGTTTTGTTTAAGTCACACATTTTTTATGGCATTAACATAAAATCACACCTGAACTTATTTCCTAATGATTGATCAGTCATATGCCAATTTTCGTAAAAATGGGTTCAGAATTGCGCCGACAATCCAAAAACGGTTTGAAATACATGATTATTACAGAGAAAGCATTTTTGGTAGCTTTTTTGTACTTGGCGGCGATTCGTTAGTGCGAATCTTGATAGGAAATTATTTTCACAGAATATTAGCTACATCACAATTAGGAGAACTGGGCTCTTTTAAGTATTTTTCCTCTTTATTCTCTTTTTATTATTCATAATTATCTATCCTTCTTTGAAAAATAGCATGCAACCGCACAACAAGAGCGTATAACACTTTCTCACAAAATTATAATTGGCCCATCCGGACAGCTGACGATCCTGTACAGATGTAATGTCGAATTTCAATCCAGCCTGGACGACACACTGAGATGACAGTAGCATATAGGAAAGTGTAATTTTTCATTTTAACGACCAATGACCACCGCACTTTCACTCCTCTGGTGTTGAATTTGCGAAAGGTGCCCTTTGAATCCTTTTCCCTATGATCGTAATGGTCACACCTCCTTTTCAGAGAGCCTTTTTTTCATCTTGCTAACGACGACAACGATTTACATATCAATATCGGAACCTCTCTTCCCTGATGGTCAATGGTCACCCCCGAACTTCTGTATTCTTAAGAACATTTGTATCTTTCATTCTAAAACTTTTACATGTCATTCCACTTGCTGGTTTCTTGAAATCTTCATTTATTTTTGAAATTTAAAATACGCTATTTATAGAAAACTATATTATCTTTGACTTTGTGAAAATTAATGTACACCCTAATCAAGATTCGTTCTTCATCGACTTGCATCAAACCTTTTGGAATCAACAAAAAACGAGAAAAAAAACTTCGCATACGAATTGTCAATTTTTAGAAACTAAACACAGCAGATTCAGGAAAAATGTAACATTTTTAGTAGTTTAGTCGACCTGTAGCCTACAATATTTAACCGATTCGTCTATAAATTTGAGGATGAACTGACTAGTTGAAGTTCCAGGCCAGCTTTAGGAAATTTTGAATTTATTGATTATTTCTTAAGATAATTTATTTTCTATGTCCAAACTTTGATTTTTAGCAGTTCAGTCGATCTGTAGCCTATACAATATTCCAATGATTCGTCTTAAAATTTACGGATAAATTGACTAGTTGAAGCTCCAGGACAATTTTTTAGAAAACTTGAATTAATTAATTATTTCTAAGTACATTCCATTTTTCATGCCAAAATTAGAGTTTTCAGAAAGTTAGTCGACTTGTAGCCTACAATATCCAACAGATTCGTCTAAAATTTTTAAGATAAACTAAGATTGAGTTCCAGGGAAATTTTTCAGGAAATTTTTAATTCATCAATTATTTCTAAAAAGATATTGCATTTTTCATGCCAAAATTGGATTTCTCAGCAAATTATTTGACCTGCAGCCTACAATATTCAACTGATTCAACTTAAAATTTTAAGATATATTTACTAGATAAAGCTCCAGGGCGATTTTTCAGGAAATTCGAATTCATAATTTATTTCTCTTTTTTTTTTTACTTTTTGATCATAAATTATTTACTAATTTATTTAATTATTATTTATTTCACTTTCAGTGCCCTTTTTTGCAGTTTAGTGGACCTGTAGCCTATAATATTTAACCCATTCGTCTAACGATTTCAGAATAAATTTCTAGGAAATTTGGTTTCTTCAATTGTGTTTAGAGATAGAGATGTTTGCACTTCTTATGCAAAAAATTTCGACTTATTAATAATTTAATAACACTTGGAGCCTACACTATTCTACAGATCGGATCCAAATTTTTAATATGCTTCTGTCAGATGAAGCTCAGAGATATTTTTTAGGAAATTTTTATTGATGAATTATTTTTTTAAATTTGTACTTTTAATCGTAAAAAATCAATTTTTCAGTAATTCAGGCGACCTGGAGGCTACAATATTCAACCGATATGTCTAGAAATTTCAGAATAAATTGAATAGTAGAAGATCCAGGGCCATGTTTCAGGAAATTTCTATTCATTAATTATTTATAATGATATTAAACTTTTTATGTCCAAAATTCGATTTTTTTGCAGTTCAGTCGACTTGTAGCCTGAAATATTCAACTGATTCGTTTAAAAACTTTAGAATAAATTGACTAGTTGAAGCTTCATGGGATCAAAGATTTCGATATCCTTCTGTCAGAGGAGGCTCAGACTAATACCTCGCGAAAGTTTAGTTCAATAATTATTTTTCAAAATTTTCTACGTTTAACTGAAAAAATGAAATTTTATTGTAATTCAGATTACCTGAAGCTTAAACTATTAAAACAATTTGTACAAAAATTTTAACATAACCCCATTAGATGAATATCTGGGAAAATGGAGAAATGGTTTATAGTTATATTTTTGCTTATAATATCACTACAACTTATATGCTCTATACTGTGTTGAGTATTGAATATCCTTATAACTTAAAAATAAGTATTTTATTTAATAAAAATTTATAATAACAAATAAGTAAAATCTCACCAAAAATATCTACGATGCGAAAAATTCCGCCAATTAAAAAGTTATCAGTACAATCAACACAGTTTGTGAAATCAAAGTTTGCCGAGTAATTCTGAAAGATAACTACATTTTTAATTTGATCAAATTGATACAGTAATTACAGAAATTTTTAAAATTCACTAAAAGAGAAAAAAATTAAAACTTAGCGAGATTACTATTATTAATAAAAATGAAGAGGAACCTCTCGCTAATTTTTCTTTTTTCCTTTTCAATAGATTCTCAAAATTTCTCTAATTTTACCAATTTCACACATTTTAAGATTTAGATTAGCCAAGTCGTCATAGGGTGAAGAGTCCAGTTATAGCGTCAGTCCTACCCAACTTTGATAAATGAAGGGGGAGTATAGGGAAAGAATCTTTTAGACTGACTTGGCAAACTTAAATTTTATAAACTATGTTGATCGTACTGATAACTTTTTATTCGGCAGAATTGTTCGCATCGTGCATGTTTTTCGTAAGATTTTTGCTTCAGAAAACGTTATGTTTGGGCCGAAGGTCCAAGAATCAGCATTTTCACAATCATACGATTATCCTTCACAGGTACTTCAAATACTATTTATTTTCCCAAAGTCCCTGGACAGATGTTGCTGCTTTGCCGAGAGTCGTTAGCAGACCATTGTGCGAGTGTCGTCACGCGTTTTAAAATTCAGATTTTCCTGTTTCGGCAAAACATGTCCGGACGCCCACGCGAACAATGAGCGGATGTCGTACGCAAGGAATTTGCGTTGACATTGTGTGTCTGCTACCGCCCGCAGTAACGTATTCAAATCATTTTGAACCCAAATTCTCAAATAACAAATTTACATTTTTTTAATTATTAATTAAATTCGTACATTTGCAATTCAAAGCATTTTGACTAAAAAATTTGTGAATTTCATATCATTGTTTTATTAGTCTTCTACAACAAATCATATCTCGCGTACTTTTTCTTTATGGGATAAAATCTAGAGCTCTGAAGTGAAAGTCATTAATCATTTACCAAACATTTAGTGATCCCGATTTTATTATTTAAGGTGGAAAAATTGAAAATTTCTTCATTGCCAAGGAGAGACTATTTGCAAAAAAATTAGATGCGTCCCTGGAGAGCGCGAAAGGCGGCATTTTTGCCTGACAAAGGTGAGTCAGGTCCTTTCGTTTTCTGCCGGACAATCGCTCATTGTATGAATTTCAATTCAATTTTTGTACAGTAATATCCTCCTATTTTGAAAATATTTTCTGTGCCTTCCGCCACCGCCAGACTAAGGATCTAATCTTGTCAAACCGTCGAGTTTGAAACGTAAGGATTTTCGAATTTTCTTCGACAGTATGTTCACTGAACCGGGAAATTTGAAAATGACAATGAGTTTACTTTGTAACCGGGATTTTTTTCCATTATTAAGAAAAAATATATCCAATCATTTTATTATAAATGACACTTGGAATCATGCAATTTGGAACTCTACTACTATTTTTGAAGTAGTATAGAAGCGATGACAGTTTTTATATAAGTTTCGATTAACATTTGTTGCACGTTCACAGCAAATGCCAGTTTATCAATTTTATTTCGAAACTGGATCAAACTTATATGCAACTCCTTCATACAAATTTTGGATTTTTTATTTGATCAGCAAATTGCGCATCAGAATGATCCGATTCTCAAGATCTATTGTATGTCGTTCATTTTTATGAGTAGCGACTGTCAATTCTTATATGCTAGATCCAAGTCATGACCGTTTACGCATCTACTCTACACTCTACATTAATATTGCAATTTCAAAATTAAGCTTCCGAAGAAATTTTTTACATTTTTTAAAACAAACAATCATTAAGTTTTGACAAAAACTAGAAAAACTTAAATGTAAAGAAATTCTTTTTGAAGGCAAACAAAATAATTTTCTGAACCATAGAGATTTATAAATCAATGTAGGAAAATTGGAATTTTCTCCACCCTGAAATTCCAACTTTTGTAACTATTCCAGTTGAAGATTCATCATTTTAGTTGAAAGTTCATCTCTTTGATGGAAAATTCATCTATTGTTGGTTTAAAGTTAATTCTTTTTGGTTAAAAAGTCTACTATTACATTATATGGTGGAGAAATAATGTTTTTTGGTTAAAAATGATATTATTCGGTTGAAAATTCAATTCTTTGGAAGAAAATTAGACGATTATCTTAGAAAGTGATTCTTTTTCAAAGAAAATTCCACTTTTCTGTTAAAAATTTGCCTTTTTGTCTTAAAAAGTTAACAATTTGGTTGACATTTTTTTCAGTCTTGACTAAAGACTTTTCTTAGTTGAAAATTCAACTCTTTAGTTGAAAATTCATCCCTTTCGGTTCTTAATTTTTCTGGTCTGCTTATGCATTTAACCATTTTATTTAAAATTCCTCTTTTTTGCTTAATTTCAACCTTTTTTTATATCAAATTAAAATCTCTTTTGGTTGTTACATAAACTATAACATTTTTCGATTAGAATTTATCTTTTTTTGTTAAAAGTCAACTACTTTGTTCCAAATTCACATTTTCGTTTGGAGATTCATCATTTTAGTTGAAAATCGATATCTTTGGTTGATATTTTTTGTTGTATAACAATTATTTTTTGAATCGAAAAATTAACCATTACATTTTTTGTTGAAAATTCATCTTTTGTATTTGAAAATTCAACTATTTTGTTAAAAATTTATTGTTTTTATACATGAAAATAAAACTATTGTATTGTAGGTTTATGTATTTTGTTGAAATTTTTTCTTTTTTAGTAGAAAATAAATCTTCTTGAGAGCAAATTTATTCTTCTGCTTCAAAATTCAACTACTTGGTTGAAAGTTAAACTTTTTTGTCAAAAATTTATTTTTTAGTTGAAAATTTATCATTTTAGTTTAAAAAATCACCCTTTTGGTTAAAAATTTGAGTTTTTTCTAGAGAATTCACATTTTTGGTAAAAAAATTAATTTTTTGTAACAAAAAGTTTAACTTTTCCAGTTGAAGATTCATCATATTATATTAAAATGAGCTCTTTTAGTAGAAATATCATCTCTTTTTTTTAAATCCGAATATTTTTGGTAGAGAGTTTATTATTTCTGCCTGAAGAGTCTACAATATTGTTTTTGGTTAAGAATTCATTTTTTGTTGTTAGAAAGTTAACTATTTGGTTAAAAACAAGCTTTGATTGGAAATTCATATTTGCGCGTTAAAAAGTTAATTGTTGGTTGAAAATTAACTTTTTTGTTGAAAATTCATATATTTGCTGTTTAAAAATCGAAGCGTTTTGTAGAAAATTCACCTTCGTGGCTTGAAACTTCAACAATTTGTTTGAAATTTTGTTTCCCTCTTGAGTGAAGAATCTTTCTTAGCTGGAAATTCAACTCATTTGTTAAAAATTTGTCTATTTAGTTTAAAAATTCATGTATTTTGGTCGTGATTTCATCTTTTTAGGCTGCAAATGCAACTATTTGGTTGATTACTAATCTATTTTGGTTTTGCATTCAACTAGTTTATTAAAAATTTGTCTTTTCAGTTGAATTCAGTGCACTGTTTTTTATTTAAAATTAAAATCTTTTTTGAATAAAAATTCCAATTTTTGGTTGAAAAATCGTCCTTTTTGGTAGAAAATTAAAGATTCATCCTTTTGGTTGCAAATTTAACAAATTAGTTAAAAGTTGGATTCTTTTGATAAACAATTTTTTTTGGTTGTTGAAAATTGATCATTTTAGTTGAGAATTCATCTCTTTGGATGAAAATTTGATTATTTTGTTTAAAAATCTTTTTTTCTGGTTGTAAATTAAATTTCTTAAATTAAAAATTTAACTATTCCAGTTAAAGATTCATCATTTTCGTTGAAAATTTAACTCTTTTGGTAAAAATTTCATCTCTTTGGTTCAAATTAAAGTCTTTTCGGTAGAAATTTCATTCTGTTTGCTTGAAAAATCCACCACTATATTTTTGGTTAAGAATTTATCTTTTGTGGTTATATTGTCAACTATGTATTTGAAAATTAACTTTATTGTTGAAAATTAATATTTGCGGGTGCAAAAGTCATAGAAAATCGGCCTTTGAGGCTTGGAACAATAACAATTTGGTTGGCATTTTGTTTCTCTATTGAGTGAAGAATCTTTCTTAGTGAAATTCAACTCTTTTGTTTTATTTTGTTAAAAATTTTTTTCGTTTAATTGAACTGTTTTTGAATTAAAATTAAAATCTTTTTTGGGTAAAAATTAAACTTTTTTAGTTGAAAATTTCTCTGTTTTGTTAAAAGCTACCCCTTTCTCGATAAAAATTCAACTCTTCAGTTGAAAATTAATGTATTCTGTTTACACTTTGTCCTTTCTGGTAGAAAATTAATCTGGTTTGTTGAAAATTTCTCCTTTTGGTTGCAAATGTAACGAATTGTTTGATGAAAATTCTTTTTGTTGGTTGATGGTTTATTATTCTACATCGAAAATTTATTTCTTTGGTTAGGATTTTAACTATTTTTTTAAAAAATCGTCTTTTTCGGTTGAAAATCAATTTTTTCAACTTAAAATTCAACCTATCTGGTTGAAGATTCATCATTTTAGTCGCAATTCAATCTCTCTTATTGGTAATTTTACTAGTTTGTCAAAAATTCTTTTTTTTCAGTTTGAAAATAATTTTATTAACTGTATATTTAACTATACCATTTTTGATTAAAAATTTGTCTTTCTTGGTTCAAAATTCAAATAATTGGTTGAAAATTGACCTTTTAAGTTAAAAATCAAATGATGACTTAAACATTTCCTGTTGGTCCTAGGAAGTTGTAAATCTTCCAGAAGTTGAAGTCGAAACTAAATAAATCTAATTAAACACTTCTAGAAAAAAGACATTATTTCCAGAGCCATAGGGATGTATAGCCCAATATAGAAAAATTTCAATTTTTCTTCCACCCTTAAATTACAAATTTTCTAAAACTTTCCTTGTTTTAGAAATATTATGTCGGTCATGAATAACCTGTGACTTTGAATAAAAATGATAAAAACTGCAACTCATAGATGTGAATGAAGTTGTGTGAAAATTAAGTTTGGATCCGCAAAAGTGGCAAAAGTTGATATTCAGAATATTTGTTATTTCTAGATTATCTAAAACAACTTCTCAGATTACATTTTAAGAATTAAATATAAAATCATCTTTAATCGAGTTAAAAGGAGTTAATTTCCAGCTCTTCTTCCTTATTACACATCCACTCTTCACTTTCTGCCTGATACTTATAGGCACAGTTATGATGTATAATCAAGGATCAAGGGGAAATCGTTCCAAGTTCTGACTTCCTGCGAAGGGCATAAGCCATTCATGCGGAAACGACTGATAATTACGAAGGTGAGGAAGGCTCTCAGGGCAAGTTAAAAGGTGAGAATATAGTACGTGAGATAGAGAGCGAGATATCATCAAGACCCGATTAAGCCATGCCAATGTCGAGATACCAAGAGCCCCTTTTTAGAGGTCTTGTCTCATGCGAATAACATGATTACAGCATACGTAGGACCATCATCATTTCATCGCTTGGTCATCATTTGAGGCTATTATTTCCGCGACTTCACGCGCTCAAAGTACTTACGTGAGATCCAATATCCGGAACACAAAATATCAAAGAGTATTATAAATTTCCGTGCAGAAAGGTGATCAAAATATAATAGGTCATCAGGGGGAGACTCAAGTGAGTGAAAATTGCCAAGCTATCTTCTGTTTAGGGAGGGTCGACATATTACGTGAACCCTTTCTCAAAATGTCATATTACAATGATCCTGACCCACTCCTATTTTTAAATACGAAAAATATATTAAGGGAAGCTGTATTTTTGTACATAACTAGATAACCAAAAATTTTGCCAAAAATGGGCTCTTTGCATACAAAATTCTCAAAAAATAAAATTCCTGTTGGGCCAAAAGTAATTTGTTTGAAATCTCATTTTTTAAATAGTAATGAAAAGAAATCTCATTTTTAAAATAGTAATACAAATATTGGCTATTCAAAACCAGATAACTGCCTTTCTGTGCTTATCTCCCATCTTCTTCTTCTTCTTTTTTAATTGCCTAACCTCCTACATTTTTTGAAAACCTTCTTCTGATCAGATTCCTCTTCCTAAAAGTTTTTAAATACAGTAGAATAATCAAATTCTGTTTTTCTAAGAAAAAGCCCTGAAATAAAACTATTTGCCACTTTTTTCAGCACTAAAGTACCAATCAAATCTTCAATCTTCTTTTTCTACAAAAAGCCACTTTTATAAGGTTATCCCCTTAACTTTATTGCTTGTATACAGAAACGATATTTCCTGAAATTATTATCGTTTGTTTATGAGAATACATGTAACTTTCTTCTTTTTATAGTCATTTCAGCGAAAAATCGTCTGTAACAATGCGATACTGTCAAACTAGATCTTCATTTTCTTGGAACAGGATGATTGTGTTGGATAAAAACTTTTTTTATTCTTATCCAGCCTTCCTACATCTCGGAAGAAAGTTTTTATTATTTTTTAAAATTGAAAAATAGTTTTGTAGTCGCTGGAAGTTGGTAAACTTTTTCTAATGAAACTCATTCTCTCCCAATTTAAAAACTTAATATCTCGGAAGTGAGTTAATATTTTTTGTTTGAACTGAAATTGCACTATTTATCGCGATTCACAACCGAGCCTGTTCCAACTTTAGGTTTATTTCACTTTGAGATTTTCAACATCCACATTCTATTTTTCGGAACTGGATAATTTTTTTCAACATACTTTTTGTACATACTTTTTCACATACTTTTTTGGCCTCAATTCAGAAATACTTCAACTCGAGTGTACATTTTTGTTTGATCTTTAAATGGTGATTTCGATGTTATATAATGTTATTTCGCTCTCCTGAAAAAATTCCGATTTTGTTGGTTATCTAGTTCTGTACTGCAACCCTTCAAATGTAATTTATTTTTATTAAATTCTTCATACATTTTTTTCAATTGAGAACATTGATATGATTTGAAGGTCAACTTAAACGGTAGATTATCCTAACAGATTAGGGGCTATTCATAAAATCTTTTCCACTTTTTGAAAGAATTATTTTTTTCCCTATTTTCAAGAAACTTCCCCCTTTTCCCGCCCTTTCAATTAAATTTAAACTGCAATTATAGAACCCCATAAGAAAATCCAACTATTTTTGGTTTAATAGTATATTGTGCTACAAGTTGAAAAAGCGAGAGATTTAAAACGAGTGTGAAGTTAGCTACCCGAGCGGAGCGAGGGTGGCTTTCACACGAGTTTTAAATCGTCGCTTTTTCAATGTGTGGGACACGATACTTTTTCTATAATTTGTTAAAAAGTGCTAGTTTTTGTTTACCTGTTTTTTGTGTAAAAAGAAGGCGATTTTTTGTCGATTGACGCAACAATGACAATGGCAATAATATGGCAGTAATAATAAGCTGGTTCTCACAATTGAATAGTTGGCCCATAAAGTTGAGGGCTTCAAAACTTCCGATTTTTCGTGAAACAAACCAAGCACAGTATTTTCGGAGAAACTGACGGTGTTTTTTTGCTTTTGCCAAGTGACAAAAGTACATACAAAATACACAACTCGAGACTTTTCAGGAAATTGCTTTTAGGTTAGGGACGGCAGTCGGAAAATAGAATGAAGTTGGCTGCGCACGATGCACGAGTCCACCCGAGGCAGCACGAACCCACCCGAAATAACATTTACTTTTTCCACTGTGCCTCACTTTTATCACTGTCCATTTACTTTTTCCACTGCATCTGTCCACTTTTGTCACTGTTGCCCGGAAAGGTCGGCACTGCGCATGCGCCACGTCATCGAGCAAAAATCGGTAACTTTTTACACCAAAAACAGGTGGAAAAACTGGCACTTTTTCGCGAATTATAGAAAAAGGTAATTTTTTTCGATGAAAAGTCTACTATTAATATTTCATCTCGAATTCATCTCGTTTGCTTGAAAACTTTATTATTTTATTGAAATTTCAACAACTTTGTTATAAATTCATTTTTTTTTTATTGAAAATTCATCTTTTTTAGTTGAACATTCAAGTACTTGGTCAAAAATTTATATATTTTGTTGATAATACATCTTTTTTTGTAAGAAATTAATCTTCTTGGTTAAATGTTTAAATGGCATATTTTGTTTCAATTGATCTTTTCTGGTTGAAAATTCATGTATTCGGTTGAAAATTCATCTTTTTCGGTAGAAAATACCTTTTCGGTTAAAATTTGAAAAGCTTGTTTGAAAATTAATCTGTTTTGGTTGGTTTATATCGGATTACCCTGGATCACCTGTATATACAGAATTTCTCTGGATTACCTAAAATTACTCCGGATTGCATGGGATTACTCTGAATTACATAAAATTATGGTGGATGACACCGCTTAAACCATAGACCTAAGCAAATTTTCAATCCACAAGGATTACTTTTTAACAAAATTGTTGAATTTTCAACAGAAAATATGAACTTTTAACGAAATAGTTGAGTTTTTAACCAAAAAGATTCATTTTTTACAGTAAAAGATGAATTTCCAACAATATGCATGAAATTTCAACGAAGTAGTTGAATTTTTAACTAAAAAAGATCAATTTCCCACCAAAAATGCAATAGTTACATTTTAAATTGAAAAAATTAATGTTTCACAAAAAAAATAATTTTCAACAAAATAGTTTTATTTCTAACCAAAGATGAGATTTCAACTAAAATAATAAATCTTCAACTTGAATAATTATATTTTCAGTGAAAAATAAATTTTCAAACAAAACGAAGAAACAATGATTTTTCAACAATACAGTTCAATTTTAAACCAATAAAATAAATTTTTTCAAATGAAGTTAAAATTTCAATCGCGTCAGTTAACTTTTTAAACAAAATAAGGTGAATTCTGAATTTAAAATGTAATAGTTGAATTTTCAACTAAAAAAAATCAATTTTCAAAGAAAAATGATATGGTTGAATTTATTTTCAAGCAAAAAAGAACGAATTTTTAACAAAATAATTAAATCTACAACCAAAATAATGCATTTGTCAAAAATTAGTTTATTTTTTAACCATATAGTTCAATTTGCTATTAAAAAAGATAAATGTACAATAAAAAATACAATATTGAAATTTTCAAGCTAAAAAATTATGTTTCTACAAAATAGTTTAATTGTTAGCAAAAAGGATGAATTTTCAAGTAAAAAAAATGTCTTTTTAGAAAAGATTATTTTTGTACTGAAAGAGACGAGTTTTCAACAATGTACATGAATTTTCAACTAAAAAATAACCATTTTCAAAACAACAATTTTTTGTTAAAAATGGAAAGGAATAGTTCAATTTTTATGGAAGGAAATTAATTTTCAACAAAGAACAATAGTGAAAACTATTTGGATTACTTATGTAATTTACTCCAATTTTCTTCCATTACTCTGTATTACAAGTGGATTACCTAATTATAAGTGGATTACTCTGATATGCTGGTATTAATGTTTTACAAAAAAAAATCATTTTCAACAAAATAGTTTTATTTCTAGCCAGAGATGAGATTTCAACTTGAATAATTATATTTTCAGTGAAAAATTAATTTCCAAACAAAACGAAAAAACAATGATTTTTCAACAAAATAGTTCAATTTTAAATCAATAAAATAAATTTTTTCAAATGAAGTTAAAATTTCAATCCTGTCAGTTAATTTTTCAAACAAAATAAGGTGAATTCAGAATTAAAAGTTTAATAGCTGAATTTTCAACTAAAGAAAATCAATTTTTAAAGGAAAATGATATGGTTGAATTTCGGTTAAACAAATTTATTTTCAAGCAAAAAAGAACGAATTTTTGACCAAATAGTTAAATCTGCAACCAAAATAATGTCTTTTTGGAGAAGATTATTTTTGTACTGAAAAACAGGAGTTTTCGATAATGTTCATAAATTTTCAACACAACAACTTTTTGTTAAAAACGGAAATGAATAGTTCCATTTTTAGGCAAGAAAATTAATTTTCAAAAAAGAACAATGGTTGAAAACTATTTGGATTACTTATGTAAATTACTCCAATTTTCTTGCATTACTCTGTATTACAAGTGGATTACTTCTAATTACAAGTGGATTACTCTGAAATATGCTGGTATTACTTCAATTTTCATGAATTGCAAGTGGATTACCCTTGATTATAGATAGACTTCCCTAAGTTAAATGTGAATTACTCCAGATTAGAACCTGATTATTCTGGATTACAAATGGTCAACGGCCATTCCACGCCGAAAAACCCAGTTCTCGTCAGATCACTGAAGTTAAGCAGCGTTGGACGCGGTCAGTACTTGGACGGGTGACCATTCAAGAATACTGAGTGCTGTTGGCACATCGTGGGTGTGGTGAGCCCACACTTGTAGTTATTTATAACTACAAGAAAACTATTCACCTAGAAACACTAGCCGAATCGGGTAGTGTCACGCCTACCCTGAAAGGGAAATGGTTTAATGGTATACATACAAGTGGATTACTCCGGAATACTGGTATTACCTCAATTTTTATCATTTACTCTGAATTACAAGTGGATTACCTGGTTTATAGGCAGATTTCTCTGGATCAAAAGTGGATTACTCCAGATAAGAACCTGATTACTCTGGATTACGAATGGATTACAAATGGATTAGTCCGACTTACAAGTGAATTAGTCCGAAATAATGGGACTTTTTTAATTTTCTGGAATTATTCTGGATTACAAGCTGATTAAGTTGAATTACAAGTAGATTACTCCAGATTACACTGGATTATTCGGATTACACCGGAATATTAGTTCGGATAACCGAGTGGTCCAGCCGATTACCGAAGTTGTTTCCCCCATAAATTTTACTGAAACCTAGATAATTTATATTTGGTTGTTTTCTAGGAAATTAATAAGATACATTTTTAAAAAATTAATTTTACAGTGAAAAAATTGCTTCAAAATTGACTTGTTTGTCGGCAAACCCTAATAATACTTTTTTGAGTTCTGCAAAAGTTATTCAGGGGTATCATAAATCCCTTTATTGTAAAACATCTTAATGTCATCGACTTATCCTTTTACGGCTTCGCGTTAGGTTAGACCACACGAAGACCCAGTGACAGAAATCATTGTACTGCATTCCAACTGCCAAAGTAGAGGTCGCTGATCGATATTATGTTTTGCACCTGCGGGCCATCCACTTTAATCGGTGAAAAAAGGAAAGAGTTGACGGTAACTCTGGTCCTTCAAGAAGGTCTCCAAATACGATCAAAGTCCTGAATTGGGCAGAGCTAATGGCACCAGCAAAATCGGCTGTCTAATTATCGCGAAAGGGCCGCAGGTTACTAAATACATGGCTTCGCGGGATTTCGGATATTTCGCGCAGCGGGAATTCCAACAGACTTCTGGTATTTAGCGTGAAGGATGAGCCCAGTCAGCTTGATAAATAAAGTTGATTACCTTCTTTTAGACGTGGACTGTCTTCCATGTCTTTCGTTTCAAATAAATTATTCACATTTTGCATCTAGAAATAAACGACAAATGTTATTTCATGTTTATAATATCCAATAAAGCTAAAAGGTCAATACATAATTGTATACTTAAACAGACTGTGCTGTACGTTAGCGAGACCTGGACCTACCAAAAAAAGGATAAGAGTAAAATTAACGCGATTAGATGGTTTGGGCATGTTGCGGGAATGAAAGATGAACGACTAAGGAAACAAGTATATCAAGGTAAAGTAAATGGCAGCCTGTCCAGAGGCAGACCACGGAAAGAATGGTTAGAATGTGTGAATGGGACCCTAATTCGAAGAGACATAAGAAGACATAGAAACACAAAAGCTCGCATGAGAAAATGCATGGACGTGAAGAGGCTCGAGAGGTATGCCAGGACGGAAATGTGTGGCGACAAATAGTTTTTAAAAAGAGTGTCAGTAGAGGGAATGCCGCCTGAAACAAAAAGCCTCGGATACTAATGGGCCTGAGTGGGGAGCTTCACATGATGACTTTGTGAGGCTCTTCACTTGAGGTGATTGCTAGAGAGATTGATCAGCAACCTGGGTCGGAGAATTGTTGCGGAACGAACGTTTTATTTAAATGAATAACACGGGAATTCTAGACCAAACTATAAATCTATACACCTCTTCCACATTACTCCCTTCCTCATCGAGTGAGTCACGCCTACCCCGAAAGGGAAATGGCGTAATGGTATTATTATACCATTAAGCCATTTCCCTTTCGGGGTAGGCGTGACTTGCTCGGTTGGAAAATAGTATTGGGTATATGGGTGGATTGGTATAGAATATAATAATAATAAATGCCAGTATGTCTATAAATACATACATTTAGGGTGGCCGTGGGCAAGGGAAAATCTTAAAGTCAGGGAAAAGTCAAGTATTTTTTGAAAAATCTTGCAAAAGACAGAAAATTTTTAGAAGAGGCAAATTAAATAACTTTGAAGAAAAAAAATGAAATTTCAATTTGAAATTATTTAATTCCGTTTGTAGCAGATTTTGTGTTAAAAATGTAACAAGATTAATATTCTGGTCATTGAATATTAACGGTCAGGGAAAATGAAAAATTGGACAGGAACAAATTGGGAAATTTTAAAAATGAAGTTTTGCGGATATTCTGAAAGAATATTCACGTAAGTAATTTATTCGTTTTTTTATTTATATATTTTATTTTCTTGCAGTTGCTTGCTTCTGACGATTATATTCTTATTAAGAAATGTCATTATTTGCCGAAAAATTCAACAATTTTTATAAAAAGTCATCCCTTATGGTTGAAAATTCAACTTTTTGGTTGGAAATTCGCCTTGTTAGGTTGAAAGTTCAATTTTTTTTTATAATATTAGCTTCTTGTTGAAAATTCGTATTTTAGTATTGAAAATTCAACTGAAATCTTTTTTGTCTGAGAGTTGGTCTTTTTGGTTAAAAAATTCATCAGCTTTAGTCGAAATTTTATCTTCTTTGAATGAAAATGCAATATTTATCATCACATTATTTCTTGAAAATACATATTTTTTTGTTGAAAATTGAACTACTTTGTTGAAGGTTTGAAAATACCTATTTTTGGGTTGAAAATGCCACTGCACGGTTAAAAATGAACATTTTTGTTAAACATGCTTATTTTCGGGGTGCAAATTCAACTGTTTGACACAAAATTCATCTTGTGGCTTGAAAGTTCAACAATTTGGATTCATTTTTTCTTTCTTGACTTCAAATCAAGTCTTTTGTTGAAAATTTATTTTGTTCGGTTGGAAAAGTAATGTTATGCATTGGTAAAAAATTCGTCTTTTTGGTTTTAAAATTCATCTCGTTTAATATAAATTTCATCCTTTTGACTGAAAGATGAACTTTTACAGTTTTTGTTGAGAATTCATCTTTGTAGGTAGAACATTTTACTATTGGGTTGAAAATTCAACTATTTTAAAGAAAATCCCTCTCTTTTGCTTGGAATTTAAATTATTTGGTAGAAAAATCATCTTTCTTGGTTGAAAATTTGTCTATTTGGAAAGAAAATTCGTCCTTTTGGATAGAAACTTCATCTTTTTTTGTTGAAAATTTAACTGTTTTCTAATCAATTCAATTATTTAGGTAAAAATGCAACTAGTTCTGGTTGAAGTTTAATCTTTTTTGTTTAAAAATTCAACCATTTGGTTCAAAATTCATCTTTGTATGTTGAAAATTCTTCTATTTGGTTGAAAATTCATCTTTGTAGGCTGAGAATCCAACAATTCGGTTGAAGATTCAACTAATTTGTTTAAAATTTAATTATTTTGTTAAAAAGTCATCGATTTGGGTCAGCAATTCCACTTTTTTTGACAATACGTCTTTTGGAATCGAAAATTCATCTTTTATGGTAAACACGTCATCTTCTTTTGGTTGAAATAAATAAATATATTTGATATTTTTAAATTTTAATCTGAAATCGTTTTATACCGTTTGAAGAAGATTCTGTTTTGAAAATCTTACAAGTTGAAAATGCTGTTTGAATATCAACGGTCAGGCAAAATGAAAAGTGGTCAGGGAAAAGACAGGGAAAATTCAGGGATTTTCAAAAATTAAATTTTTCGGCCTCCCTGATACATTCTTTAGAAATATTTCTTGCTGAGAATGTTGGCATTATTAATTCGAAGGTTGAATCTCAAAAAGACTTTTCTGATTCGACTTAATCAGTATAAAGTATTTTTAATTATACTACACTAAAATTCGCCCACAGCCAAATTTCATTGTGAGAAGATCGGAGAATTTTAAAGCGAATCGTCAAATACTGCACTCCCAGGGAAATAACTTGAAGATGATCAGAGGCGAAGATAAAAAGCTTGATTATAATTTTATGTGATTTTAATTCGACTAATGTCAGGCCAAGAGGCTATAATCAAAGGAACTCATATGCGGGAGGGACTACCTGTTTAATTAACTATTTGCAATTCGATTAATCCTGGAGTGTAAGATTCTCACTGAACTTCAGTTTTATTTCCTTCATCCTACTTTATGAGCATATTTCGACGTTGCAGTTTCAAATTCAACGTGAAAATAATTCCACATGGTGGTATTACGTAAGCGAATTAAAGGTGAAATTAATATTCAGATAGGGACAAATAAAAGTTTCAAACTGGAAGTTTTTATGAATTTTAACCCTACTCCTCAATTCCAGAAATTGTCTAACTTCGTTTTTCGTCAATGGAATGACCGGTTTTAATCTAGATAGTTCAAACCAGAATAGTTTTAATTTCCAGCTGTCAAAAGAAAAACTCATCTCTAGCTCCGCTGGTATTCGATCCCAGGTCGCACAGATTGCCGGTCTGGTGTGGATCCTTTTGCTAAAATAGATGCGCTTTAAACCAAAAAGAGGAATTTTTAACCAAGAAATATTTCTGTTGAAAATAAAAACACCTTCATTCCATTGACAAAAACAATTGCACTGTGCTAATTCAGAAAAAATGTAACATCAAAATTCAATGATCTGATTTCGTCAAAATCCAGAGATAGGAAACCAATGTTTAGTGAAAAAATTATTTTTTTCATCAGTAACGAAATGGGCCGAAAGGTTCGTTCGGATCCTAGCTTAATTCTGCATTAATGACATTAGCGGCTATTTTATTTAACAAGTATTAATTGAGGAATACTAGGAATAAAAATCCTTAATAATTGGGATTAATTAAAATTAATTAATTAAAATTAATTAAATATTGGGAATGGTTAAACTATGATATGTCATGTGTTGCCAAAAATCGTCACTAGAAAAATGCATTTTAATTTATGCATACAGGTATCTTACCATAGGGCGTAGGGGTTAACTCGGAATGTGACATCACACTTGGAAAATATTAATGTAAATAACGATTTTTTTAACTGCTCAAAAAAATAAAAATTAGTGATTTTATTTTATAACTAAAGTATCTAAGTACAGACTTTTAAAATTTCCCCCCTATTCCCCTCTTCAACCAAATTTTAAAGAATTTTTTTCCTCAGTTTTCAAGAATCTTTTCATTTTTTGGTATTTTTCGCTTGAATGCGAATTGTATTAATGGACTATTACTATAACTATAACTATAATATAACTATTTCTCCTTGGAAGTTAATTTTTTCAAATTGAAAAGTCTACTATCACATATATTTTCGTATCAGAATTCATATATTTTGGTTAAATATTCTACTTCAATTCTAGATTGAACTACTTGATTGAAAATTAATTTTTTGTTGTTGAAAATACATTTTTTAACTGAAAATTTAACTATTCTATTTTTGAATGAAAATTGATGGCTTTTAATTGAACATTCAAAAATATGTTTGAAACTGTATGTACTTTGTTGTAAATTCGTTTTCTATGGTAGAAAATAAATTTTTTTGATTGAAGATTTAACAACTCGGTTAAAAGTTGAAATACTTTGTTAAAAATTCATTTTATTAGTTGAAGATCCCTCTGCTTGGTTGAAAATGAACTTTTCAGTTAAAAATTCATGTTTTTAGATTAAAAACTAAACAGCTTCTTAGAGAATTTGCCTTTTTGATTTTAAAATTTAACGCTTTGGTTGAAATTTATTTTACTCTTGACAGATAAATCTTTTCTGGTTGAAAATTTAAGTCTTCTATATAAAATTCGTCTTTTCATATTTTTTGGTAGAAAATGCAGAATTTTTTTTAACTTCGTCTTTTTGGTTGAATGTAACTGTTTGTAGTTTAAAATTAAAATCTTTTTTTGGTTGAAACATCCACTATTATATTTTTCGTTAAGAATTCATCTTCTCGGGTAAATTAGATTTCTTTTTATTTTAAATTAAAATCTTTTTTTTTAATATCAACTGCTATATTTTTTGTTTGCCATTAATCTCGTTTTATTGAAAATTCAAATACATGATTGAAAGTTGAATATTTTTGTTCCAAATTCATTCTTTTTTAAGATTAATCATTTTAGTTTAAAATTTAACTATTTTGTTAAAAATTTAATTATGCTGTTAAAAATCTAATAATTTATTGAAAATTTGATTATTTTGCTCAGCATTCAATTATTGGTTTGTATTAATTTAAACTATTTTCTTAAAATTTGAATTCTTTTCTTGAAAATTCAACTGCTTAGTTGATCATTCGTCTTTTTGGATAGAAAATTAGTTCTTTTTCAGATGAAAATTCAACTGTTTGTTTTAAAATGCGACTGTTTTTGGTTGGAGTTGAATCTATTTTGTTTCAAAATTTTATTAATTGGATAGGAATTTGTCCCTTTTTGAGTATGTGGTTAAAAATTAAAAATTTGCCTTTTTTTTAAATTTAATTATCTTGTTGAAACTTCAACTATTTTGTTAAAATGTCATCCTTTCTGTTCAAAAATTGAACTGCTTCGTGGAAAATGCGTAATTTTGGATTGAAAATTCATCTTTGTTGGATTGAAAATTCATCTTTTTTGGTATGAAAGTTCTTGCTCGAAACTTTATCTTTCTTGTTTGAAAATTCAGCTGCCTTCTACAAGATTTAACTATTTTGTTAAAAATGGATTATATACCATTAAGCTATTTCCCTTTCGGCGAGCCTCAAGGGGTAAGCGTGACACTACCCGATTCGGGTAGTGTTTCTAGGTGGATAGTTTCTTGTAGTAAATAACTACTACAAGTGTGGGCTCACCACACCCACGAACGCCAACAGCAACGCAGTAGTATCAGACGGTCACCCATCCAAGTACTAACCGCGCCCAACACTGCTTAACTTCAGTGATCTAACGGGAACTGGTGTTTCCAGCGTGGTATGGCCGTTGCCATATTAATTAATTAATTAATAATTAATATATATAATATAATAATAATTTATTTTATGTCACCACTACGTAGCGCGTCCTCAGGTTGCGGATAGAGGAACGGC
>CAKNYM010052936.1:638697-656634 GCA_932195095.1 Andricus curvator | reverse complement strand
GCAATGAACTTTCGAGTTCGAACTGCTAATCTATAATAATATAATATATATTTTATATAAATAATATATTAATTAATTTTATTTAAAATAATTCATTCCCCTATTATTTCCCTATTTTCGTAAAAAAATAATCCTACTTCCCCTCTTTTAAGAGCATTTTAGGATGTGAATTATGTTAAAATATTATGTTTGTATCTTTGTAATTTTGACCTTAAGAGGGGTGGGGGTATTCGTATTTGTGACGTCGCCCTGGGGGGTTCAATCTTTGTGTCATGATTTATGACAAAGAAGGGGAGGGGTGAAAAGGTGTATAAAATAGCGTGACGTAGTTTTTGAATTCCCCTATTGTTTTATGAAGTTTATAATAAGTATTACATAATAAAAAAGTCTTCATCGAAAACAAAAAAATTTATTGTTTTCACTATTTATTGCAAAATTCAACACATTATAAGCATAAGAGAACTTATTTTGAAGCAAAGATGCAAACATGCACTCAAAGTAAATTTTCATTATTTTAATTTTTAATTTATTCAGAGACAAAGCTCACAGGGCTAAAAAGCACCTTTGAGAGCTGAACACAGTATTCATATCATTCGCAGAATATACACATATATACACTAATTTTTTACAAAAAAAATACAAAATTTTATACGTGGAACATTTACTATCTACAAAATTTAACCCGAAATTTTGGAACTACTCATCCAAATTTTCAGGACGACTTCTTAGATAAAAAGTGAAAATAAAAATTACTGTGTTTTTATTTAGATATGTTTAAATAACTGTCATCGAAATGCACGCTTCAATATGCACTGGATAGTTTAATTATTTGAAAAGTAAAAAAAAAAGTTTGTTATTGTTTAATTTGTAATTATCAGAAAAACTTACGTGTGAATGGATATACTTAATCTGTAAATACACATGGGTTTTTTCATTCGAATATTTTATAATCTTCCAGCTTAGATCTATAAAAAAATCTAAAAAAATAATTTTGTGTAACTAAATTTTACTACAAGATAATCCTCGATTTAGTGTCAACTTGTTGATGCAACACGCTAGATCAAGTCAAAGATTTGAAGTATTTTCAGTGTCTCTTGGAAGCCTTGAAAGAACTATCAAATTAAAAATTACTCTCGTGGGAAGAAGAAAATATCAAATTGCTCCGCATCAACTCCGAGTGTTTTTACGCGCTTCCTCATTATGCTAATCCACCATACTTTAAATTTCGAGCCTGACTTTTAACCTGCTCCTTTGGGGGCCTGTCGTTTTCCCACTGGATATTAACTGACGGGATAATGAGCCATCCTGCGAGTGTCAGATTACGTTTCAAAGAAAGATGGATAAAAGGTTGGATTTGTTAGTCTGCTGAGTGCACACAGAATAATTTATTAGGTGAAAAATCTCCCTGCTCGCAAGAAATTAGTTTGATAAAATTAAATTAACATAATTCGAATATAAATTTGGGTTATTTGGCGCTCTTACAAACGTTTACACATACATAGGGGAAACTATGCAAGAGTAGGTCACCTTTGAGCGTAGGTCATTTATTTTTATTGGAATATGCAAAAAAGTTTGTTCTTACCATTTCAACCGCAACATTTGTCACAATACTTAACATCGCTGGAAGAAAGGACTTCGCACATTTACATTAAAATCGGGTCCCGGTCCAATTGGCTGAAATTGTAATATAATATAGTTCAAAATCTCCTAATCAAATAATAGGCGAAATCATGGGGCCATCCTGTCATTGTAAATACTGTTCAAAATATTAAAGGCTGAAGACAGTTTATTCAATCAATAAAAGACTGTACTAAAATTGAGGAAACACAAAGACGAGCCCATGAAAAAAAGCACCCCGCTGGATTCTTACACTTGCTTTCTAGTATAAAAAACTGTCTTCAAATATCGCAGTTTGCACGAAGAGAAGAAGAAGCACATACTTCTTTCAAATTGTAAATAATTACAAACAGTTCAACTAACTACCTCTAATTTAAATCACTTCATCATCTTCATTAGAACTGAAGATAGTGCAGTTGTATATTAATGAACAAAAATCAAACAATTTGTTATATTCTGCAAATTTTTCAACAAAAATTTGTTTAGAAATGTTTAAAGTACCACCATGAATTTTTTCAGATTTTTCCTATTATGTTTTCAACAAAAAATTATGTTCCAAAGTTCCCTGTCTATAAAAGCTGTAAAATTTCCCTACTTTTCAACAGAATTTCGGGTCTGTAAGCTATACAATTTCTTTTGGCATATTCGTCTTAGGCTTATTAATACACAAGATTTTGACCTTTAAAATGATCCTTCATTCATTGAGCTAAAATTTTTTTTCACTTAATATTTTAACGTCGAAGCCAGGGGACTCGAATTTTCTCGCCGATGTAATGGGACTGCCCTTGCAATGTGAAGATTTTTCAAAACAATCAAGACAAAAGACATTCTTGACTACTAAAGATATTTAGTAGTCCAGCCAATTAAGACAAGACTACAGATCAGTCCAACCAAGCAAAGCTTGACACTTTGGTAGTCCAGGCAGTTGAGACAAGAGTAGATCAGTCCAACCAACAAAGGCAAGACTCTTTGCTAGTCCAGTCAATAAAGACAATACTATAGAGTATAGATCAGTCCAACCAACAAAAGCAATCTTGTCTTACAACTGCCTGGACTATCAAAGTGTCTTCCTTCTGTTAGTTGGACGGATCTATAGTATTGTCTTAACTGGCTGGACTACCAGTGTCAAACAGCATGAGGGCAGTACTTTCAGCACGTTAGTAGCGTCTTCTGTTAGCATGCGTCTGAATCCAACAGAAATGGTTTATGATCCCTGCCTGTTTATATTTGGATTTCTCTGATTTATGCTGAGGGTTACTGCAAGCCATACCCGAAACCGTTCTTATACCGGGAGTTAAGTGTATTTGGAAGTTAATATCTGAAACGTCCCTCGCGATTATTTCCTCAAAAACATTCAAAGAAACTTAATAATGAACTTTATGGACAGTTTTTGAACAGAAATAGTTAAATAAATATATATCTTATATAGTATTAGTAATTATATAAAACATTTAGAAATTTTTTGCGTCAAATATTTTTCTATATCGTATTCTATATCGCATTTGTGATGCCATATAGCTTCATCTCTCAATAATTCCTTATAAGATTCTCTCAAGGCGTCTAGTATCCTGTCTGTACCATATAGCATTTCACCCTTGCTATTTCGCATGCTCACTAACTCTGTAATTTTACCTCCTTTCATACCGATCAACTCCCATTTATAAAACAGTTTCTTGCTTCCTTCAAAGTTATTTTGCATTTTCATCTCTTCTAATTTTATCTTCACTTTCGTTTACTAGTAGTTTAATTTTCCTCTTTGTGTCTGTGATTATTTTCAAGTCAATTTCTCTCCTCATGGCTCAGGCCTGTGATTTTCAACTTTCTTTGATGAGCTTCTGTCTTTTCTTGGGTGGCTGCTTGAATTTCATCATTCCACCATGCATCACCAGACATACTTCCTACAACCGCAGTACCACACACTTCAGTTTTATTGTCCATAAGCGCCTCCCAAGTTGCCTTATCTATGCGTTCGTTTATCTTATTCTGAAAATCTATTCGCACTTCCGGTTTCTGCGAATTCTCAATCTTGATACGCGTTTCCTTGTCTTTTTTTTGGTTCTCTTTCTTCTCCAATCCTGACCTAAGTTTATTTTGGAGTCTAGTATGTAATGATCAGTATTGCATTCAGAACCCCTCATGACCCTTGAATCTTTTACTATAGCTCTCTTAGTCTTTCATACGCAACAACGAAGTAAATTATTTTGTGGCTATCTCCTCTACACCAGGTATACATGTGGATCATTTTATGCCTCAGCCAAGTCTTCTTGGTATACAATTATTGTTTGCTGGCTGAAAATTCCACTGTTTTGTAGAAAATTCGTCTTTTTGGTTAAGATTTGTCTTTTTTGGTTGAAAGTAGAATTAATTTGTTGAAAATTAGTTATTTTGGTTGCAGATTTATCCTCTTAGTTAAAAATTCATCTCTTTGGTTGAAAATTTGACTTTTTTGTGGAAAATTCGTTTTTTTTTTTGTAGAAAATTAATCTTCTTGGTTGAAAATTCTTTTTTTGGACTGAGAATTCATCTCTTTGGTGTGAAAATTGAACTATGTAACTAAAAATTAAACTATTTTGTTCAACAAATTATTATTTTGTTGAAAAGTCAACTCTTTAGTGGAAAATTGAACTATTTTGTTGAATGTTTCTTCTTTGGTTAAAATATCAACTCTTATATTTTTCGTTCAGACTAAATTTGTTTGTTGAAAATTCAACTTTCGGTTTGAAAATTAAAATATTTGGTTGAAAATGGATCTTTGCAGGCAGAAAATTCTATTAGTTGGTGAACATTTTAACTATTCTGTTGAAAATTTAATTATTTCTTGAAAATTCAAGTAGTTTGGTAAAAAGTCATCGTTTTGGTCGAAAATTCAACAGCTTGTTGATCGTTTTTGTCTATTTGGACAGAAAATTTGTCCTTTAGGATTGAAAATTCATCTCTTTTTTTAAATTCATCTGAATTTGGTTCAAGTTTAACTATTTTTTTAAATATTCGATTATTTATCTTTGTTGGTAGAAAAATCTAGCATTTGGTTCAATGTTTAATTATTTTGTTGAAAATCAATCAATTTTCTCAAGGCATCTTTTCTGGTCTAGAATTAAACTGTTTTGTTAGAAACTTCTTCTTTTTGATTTAAAATACATATTTTATGGTAGAAGTCATCTTTTTTGGTTGTAATAAATTTTAATTCTCTTGTATTAATTGGAACTTGTTGTATTCTGTTCATAAAAGATATCTGTCAAAAATGCTACAAGATTAGAATTCTGGTCTCTGGATAATAATTGTCGGGGAAAATGGAAAATTGCTCATGGAAAATCAGAGAAAACTCAGGAAATTTTGAAAATGAAGTTTTTCGGCCACCCTGAAAAATGTTTGTAAACTACCCTATTAAATATAAGTACGTCAGAGACCCAATACAATAAAGCAGATATTTCAATGAACCAACTATTGATAAAAAACTGGAGAAATTGTTCAAGATGTTTCCCAAGATCATTTCTATATAAAATTCCAACAAATTTTCCGAATCTTCCCGAAGCAAAAAAATCCATGACCCCAGGAAATTCAGAAAAAATTTCTATTCAGGCAATCAGATTGAAGAAGCGACCTTTTATATGAAAGAGGAAAGATCTCGAACAATGCCAAAAAGCTATTGAGTAGCTCGGCATTTGGGTCATGAATGGACGCCTTCGCAATACGTCAATAAACCACTCGATATTCTTGAATGGTTTAGCGAAGACGTCAAAGCCAAGCGCAAAAAAACTTTAAACAAAAATGACCGGATGTAGATAATCCTCCTATCCATAAAGCACAGTAGAATCGTCGAAAAAAGTATAAATAAAAAGGGGAGGGGGTTGAGTGCAAAAAGACGAACGTGAAAAATGGACACTGCCCATTTTGTTCGGCAGAAGACATCGAGCGAGAGATCTGGGCTTCTAATCCTATTTTGGAAATCTTCTCGCATGGCCGAAATGAATTCGACACCTTGGGATAGTTTATGGCAAATGGTTTAATCTTCATCATTTTAGCCTTTTTATTATTTTTCATTTCTTATTTTCTTTTGATAAATAGGAATTCTGCTTGGATACCAGTAGTAAAATTTTTCTTTTTTGCGGTGGCTCGATGGCCACGCGACCGTGAAATTTTGTTTGCGGTAATACAGCGTGCATAAGTACGGATTAAGATTAAAATACCTGAATACCAATTAGAAAGGCAACGAAAATAGAAATGTGAATAATTTGCATTAAGGAAAACGTCAGGATTTTTTAAATTTATATATTAAGTAAATGCATGACTATTGATACTAAAATTATTAAAATCTCAGACTCTGCATTCTTTCTTCTATTCCCCTCTTTTCATCTTTTTTTAAAAATTTATTTTTATCCCCTCTTTTCAAAATACTTTAACATTTATTTATTTTTTCACTCAAATGCGAACTGAATTAATTGAACCCAAAAACAAAATGCAACTATTTTTCGTTGAATGTCAGTTCTTTTTGAATAAAAAGCCTACTATTATTAGGATAGTCATCTTTCTTGGTTCAACATAATTTTTGTTGTTGAAAATTCAACTTTTCTCGTTGAAAATGTAACTGTTTTCTCGAAAATTCTTTTTTTTTTTTGCTCGAAAATTCAATTCTTTGGTTGAAAATCAACTGTTTTTGGTTTATTTTAATCTAGAACATACGCCTTTTTTTGATAGAAAATTCTTCATTTGATATTGAAAATTCAACTATTTCGTTTAAAATTCATCTTTTTTGCTTGAAAGTTTAACTATTTGGCTACAAACATATTTTTCTTGGTTGAAAATGAACATTTTTGATGGAAATTTATGTTTTCGGGTTTCAAAATCAAATTTTTCTGTAAAACTTTCAATTTTTTAGCTTGAGATCTCAACTCTTTTGTTTAAAATTCATCTCTTTTAGTAGAAATCTAATCTTTTTGGGTTGAAGTTAATGTGTTTTGGTTGACTGTGTTCAACTGTCTTTTTATTTAAAATTAAAATCTATTTTTGTTGAAATATCAACTATTATATTTTTCGTTGAAAATGAATTATTTTGGTTTAAAAATCCAACTTCTTCTTTGACAGTTAAACTATTGTGAACTACTATATCTTGAATTATTGTGTTGAAAAGTCGTCGTTTTTGGCTGAATTCAACTTTTTTTTTTAAATAAAAATTATATCTCTTTTTGATAAGATATCAACTGGTATATTTTTCGATGGAAATCAATTATTTTTGGTTGAGATTTCAACTTTTTGTTGGCTACCAAACTATTGTGAATTATTATATATTGAACTATTGTGTTGAAATTTTTTTGTCATTTTTGGTTGAATACAACCGTTTTCAATTTAAAATTAAAATCTCCTTTTATTGCAATAACAACTATTATATTTCTCGTTTTAGATGAATTGTTTATGGATGAAAATTCAACTCCTGGGCTGACAATTGAACTATTTAGTTGAACTTTTTTTTTTTTGTTATAAATTAATTTTTAAACTAAAAATTCAACTAATCCATGAAAACTCATGTGATTTGTTGAAAATTCGATTTTATTGGTTGAAATATGTTGGTAGAAAATTCATTTTTTCGATTTTTAAAGTCAAATGTTTTCTAAAACATTTAAATTTTCAGCTTGAAATCTCAACTTTTTTGGTGAAACTTCATCTCTTTTAGTAGAAAATCTTCTTTGGTTCAAAATTAAACTATTTTGTTGAAAACGCAATATATTTAAAATTTAAATCTCAAAATGTAATAGTGTTTTATATTGAATTCAATATGGGTCCTACATTAATTTTATTTTAATTAATAATTTATTCTTCTATTAATATTTAAAGAAAAGTTTGAATCTGAAAACGCGCACAAGCTAAGGTCCCATATTTGAGTTTTGTCTTTTTTATTGTTTTTATTTTCTCAATGGCTTGAAAATGCATGCATTAAAGTTTTATACCGATAGAATTATCCCCTTTTACAGTACAGCAAATAAAAAAAAATAAATAAATAAAAAAAAGAGGACCTCTAAATCATATCGGATTCTTTTTCGGAAAAATTTGTTCAGTAAAAAGGTACAACTTAGCCTAGTTTGCGTGTTCAGATTTCAAAATTTTTTCAATCACCCTAGTGTATTATTATTATTATTATTATACCATTAAGCCATTTCCCTTTCGGGGTAGGCGTGACTTTCTCGGTTGGAAAATACGGTATAATAAATAAGGTATCCATAAACACCAGAACCCCGATTTCGTAACCCCCGGTTTTGTAATTTCTAGAACTGCTTTCTCAGGAGGCAGGGCGAGAGACGGTTGCGACTTTGCCCCGGAAGGGCCGCGGTGCGCGAGTACTCAGTCGAGTATATTGCGCAATATTATGAATTCCAATTGAAAACGTTTCAGGCTGTCCTGCTTGTTTATGTTTCGATTCCCCCGATTTAATAACAAGGCTATTTGCAGGCAACTCTTGACACTATTACTAAATCGGGGTCCGAGTGTATTACGTATCGCTTTTAGGGGATGGAAGGATTCAAGAGGAGCTGTTATGGTCCTGTTACGATGATGAAGGGGTGAGGGTTCGAAAAATATTTCGTAACATTCTTTAAATTGAATAACAAGGAAAAGTAAAATAATATAAAAAGTGTGAGTAGGAGTAACAAAATAATTTTTTCAAATCTGTTTTTGAGGGATGTGTGAAAATTGAGGTTCTACAGTTTTCGATAACAAATAATAATACAAGTTCATATTTTAGAAAGAATTATTTTATATCAAGTTAGAATTTTTTGAAGTACCAACAAAAATAATTTTTTTTGTATTTGGTTAATGGGAAACTTATTTACAATTTTTTTCAAGTAATTTTCATCAAATTAGTTTTTTTCGAACGGAAGAAACAGACAACTATTTATTTTTTTAACGTGAAAAAAAATTGAATGTACTTCGTAGGCCATTTTAAAATAGACAAAAAGTGCTAAATTAGCACCATGAGAAGTTATAAAATTTATCTAAACAAAACGAGGAAAGTTATGTGTAAGGCATTTAAAAAATTTAAATCTGTCTTCCATTAACTAAATCCAAAAAATGTGCAAAAATCGTCCAAAAAAGCGTTACGTAATATATGGACGACTCCTAAGAATAGTGGATGGATGGCGAATGAAAATGAGGGCACAGCTTATTTTTGCAGGATGGTATTATGTCAAACGTCATGTTGTCTGAGGGTTCGACCATCCAATTATATTTCACGAATTACAAGATGTCTGGGCTAAATTGAATCCGGCCCAGAAAACAAACAACTAGAAACTGAGGCTGCACTTAATGTGTCCGTCCGTCATGTGGCTTGTGACTCGTTACCTGGCGTGGAGGCACACGGTGGTTTCTTCACCTTGCCTAGACACGTGGCAGTTTATTAGGTAGTCTAATACTTTACGAATATGTTTCACGAGACATTTTAATATCCTTCCGTTCTATTCTTCTTTTATTTCTGTGTGATCTATGACACATGATGACTTTGTGAAGCTCTTCGCCTTGGGTGATTGCTAGAGAGATTGATCCGCGACCTGTCTCAGAGCAGTGTTGTGGAACGAACGCGTTATTTGAATAAGCTAGACAAAAATTCTAGATATTCCTTCAGAAAATTAATCAAGAAATTAGTTCGTATTTTTAATAATTTACTATCCACTGTAGGTTGTATTGTCGTTATTCTAAGTCTATAAGTTTGTCTTTCGAAAAATGTTTGCGCCTGCAAACAAAACCCAAGATTTTTTTGCAAGAGATGAATTTTTTTAAATTGGTTTTAATAAATTAGCATCATCATTCGCACGCTACGCGCGTGTGTATAAGTTGATCGATTTAAGGGGAATGATCATTTTCGATACAAAATAAACATTTCCGATACCAATTTTTGTTCAAGTTTATTTATTTTTTTAATTTTCCTAAGATTATTTGGAAAATTCAAAAGGAATTTTGAAAATTTCAGATATTTCAAATTAAAACTTCAACGAAACAGTTATTTTTTAACCAAATATTTGAATTTTCAATGAAAAAAGAGGAATTCTCGACGAAAAATGTAATACCTAATTGATATTTCAACCAAAAATATTTTTGTTTCAAATAAAAAACAGTTGGATTCATAAGAAAGACAAATTTTAAGAAAAGGAGATGAATCCTTAACCAAAACAGATTTATTTTAAACCAGTTACATCTTTAACCTAAACCGATGAAAATGTTACCAAAAGATAAAAGTTTTTAATGAAATAGTTACATTTGCAGCCGACAGGGTGGATTTTCTACTAAAATAATGAATTTTCAAATAAAAAAATGAATTCTTAAGAAAGTAGCTCAACTTTTAACCAAGCAGTTGGTTTTTAAAACAAAAAAGGTTAATTCTGAACAAGAAATGTGATAGTTGATATTTATCAATCAAATAAGATTTAAATTTTGAATAAAAAATGTTAAATTCCTCAAAAAGAGCCAATTTTTTAAGAAAATAGTTGAATCCTCAAACATAACATATTAATTTTCAACCAAAAAGGTTAATTTTCATCCAAAAAAGACGAATTTTCAACAAAATAGTTACATTTTCAACCAAAGAAATAAATCATTCACTACAATGATGAATCTTTAGTCAAAAAAGGGAAGTTGAATTTCCAACCAAAAAAGATCTTTGAGTCAAGAAAGAAAAAAAATTTCAGCCAAATTATAATTTGAAGGAAAAAATAATATTTTAAGAAAAAATAAAAATTTCAAACAACTATTAATTTTTTATTTTTATCTGTTTTTGAGTTTATATACATATAATTTTTTTTATATTATTAATTACATTTGAAACAGATTTTTAAAGTTTTCAGATAGGTCGGAAAAATATTTCGAAAATTTGTAAGAAAAGTTTTTTACTTTCCAGGATTTTACAAAAATTCCTCAAAAAGAGCCAAATTTTTAACAACATAGTTGAATCCTCATACATATTAGATTAATTTTCTACTAAAAATGGTAATTTTCACCCAAAAAAGACGAATTTTCAACAAAATAGTTACATTTTCAACCAAAGAAATAAATTATTCACTATAATCATGAATCTTTAGTCAAAAAGGGGGAAGTTGAATTTCCAACCAAAAAAAAATTTTCAGTCAAGAAAGAAAAAAAAATTCAAACAAATTATAATTTGAAGGGAAAAATAATTTTTTAACAAAAAATAAAAATTTCAAACAAGTACTAATTTGTTATGTTTATCCGTTTTTGAGCTTATATACATATAATTTTTCTAATATTATTAATTACATTTAAAACAGATTTTTGAAGATTTCAGATACGTCGGAAAAATATTTCGAAAATTTGTAATAACAGTTTTTTACTCTTAAAAGGTATTTAGGTTTTGAAAAGTTTGAAAGGAAAATATTTTATCATTTTTCGGAAATATTTTCAAATTTCAAGTGATTTTTTTTTATTTTTTCAAAAGTTCTAAATATCTTTTAAAATTATTTGAAGTTTTCCGAAACTGTGAAAAATCTGTCAGAATTCAAAAAATTTCATTAAAATCTTCCACATTTTCAGAAATCTTCTGTGATATTTTGAAATCCTTCTAAATTTTCTTGAAAAATTAATTTTTCAAAATAAAAAATCATTTGAAATTTTTCCAGGAATCCTAAGAACATTTTTTATGCTCTTGAAACCTTTCAAAATTCTTAAAAATCTTTTTTTTTCGAAATCTTAAAAAAAAAATGTATTCTGTTCAACATTTTTCTATAATTTTCTCAAGATTTAACTTATTTTTGAATCTTTTCAAAACTTTTACATTTTTTTCGAAAATTTAAATTTTATCTTTTAGAAATAAATTTTTCGAACTGAAGTTCTTTATTTGGAAATTTTGTTTCCGAAAAGACCAGAAAATTCAAAAGAACAAACTGAAAACAGCCACGAAAAGTCATGTTCACGCCGTGTTGCAACCAATCATATTTTCGTCGACAATTTATGCGAGATCTCGTGATTACAACTTTTTAGGAAAAGAATTAGCACGTTCTCGTCTTCACGAAACCTTCTTCAATATAAAAAAAACAATATTTGAAAAATACTTTAAAAAGTTGCATAAAATTTCGTTACTGGGGTAATCGGTACAATGCTTGGCCGCTTAAGAAATTTTTCCAGTTACACAATTTCTAAAAAGCACTGTAAGCATTGAACAAAATTCTAAAATAAACAGATAAATAATAAATTTTATAATTTAAGTTAAATTATGTTCTGATTTCATATTAATTTAAGTGTTAAATAGTTATCAGCATAGGCCAATGATTGTATGATTGGCCACTGAAATGCAGTCATTAGCCATCTCGTTGGCCACATCAGGTTGTAGATTACTGATTTTGAAAGCACTATGATCAGCCGCTAAACTCATTACTCGTAAAATAAAGTGACAAACAATTATATACATAGTCTATAAACAGTTTAACCAATTACGAATGAATTTTTGAAAAGATAATAGTAATTTCCTTTTTAGATATTTTGGTCAATCATTATATTTCCGCTTTATTCGCGATAACAATAATTGGCCACTCATTCATCAATATACAGAAATAATTTTAAGGCTAGAATAATACTACCATCTATCTTAATTAACATAAGGCAAATAAAATCTAAAATTGTTTAGCTAAATCTATTTAAAATTTTTAAGAAAAATCACCGATTTTACTTACTCTAGCATTTCAACGTACTACAATGTACTAACCTAGATTGGGAAATACTCTGCGGAATTGTTTGCTCTTAATACAGCACTATTTATTAGTAGTTTTATCTCTGAGTATTATTTCATATAAAAATATGTAAAAGAGGTGGCCAATCATGAGGGGGTGGCCAACCATTGTACCGATACCCTATATCGCTGCTAGATCTCGAAACGATACGTGATGGAACGCATGGCAATTCAATTTGTGTGTTCATGCTTCAAAGGAGCCGGTCTTCGCCAGCACCAAAGGATTACGAAAAGCTTTGTCCAGCCGTAATCCCAGTCTGTAATTCGTGGGGGCTAATTCAGGTGAATCGTAGCACATATAGTTCACATGTTCACTGCTCGCATTCATCTGCGTGGTCGCCGATAAAAAGGAAAATATATCAGAAACCGCTCGCGTGGGAAACTCCTTCCTTTCTGCATTCTTACTAAAGTGGTTGGTGGGACCAACTGAATCGAATCACGTTTCTGGTTCCATTGCGGGTAGGTTATTGTATTGCGTTTTTTGCCTTTCCCCGTTTTCTTCAAACCGAGATATAATCAGTGTTCACATTGACTGTCTGCTTTTGTATTTGCCGATTCCTTCATTTCTCAGTTAGTTATTTACCAAAAATATTTTCCATTAATACCATAAAATTTTTTAAGATAGTGTAGGCTTTTCCGGTTCTGCAGAGGATACAATATATCATAGAAACTTAAAATTTGAATAGGTAATTAAGATAAAGTGTAACAGAAGTATATACCTTGTGCTTACCTTATTAATAGTATTTACAAATTAGAAACAATTTCATCGTAGAGCCCATGTTTTTAAGAAACTTTAAAAAAATTAATTTTCTGCTGAGAATGCAACTATTTTATTAAAAAGTCATCTTTTTTAGTAAAAAATTCAACTGCTTGGTTGAACTACATTGTTCGAAATTCATTTTTTTATTGCAGATTCATCTCTTTGGTTGTAACTATTCCATTCTGAGCAAATTAATCTTGACGGTTGAAAAAAGAACTTTTGGGTTCAATTTTAAACTCTTTTGTTGAAAATTAATTTTTTTTTGTCAAGATTCCTAATTTTGTGAATAAGGTGGCGGAGGAGGGTAAAAAAGCTCTAAATTGGTGACATGGTTTATGGACGGCCTTTTCGTTACGCATGTTGATTTCAAACTTGATTGTGCCACTCATTTGGAATAAACTAATGGTCCTATCCCAAAACAAAGAATATCACTGAATTCATCTCAGAAATATCTCCAGGTTTTTATTATTAATTATGCCCAGAAAAATATATTTCACACAGTTGCATCATCATAAAATATCGTGCAATTATTATAAATAAAACAGTCAGACCAAAAAAATGTATCAAAGTTAGCAGATTTGTTACTAAAATAGCTTTAGGTTCTGTTTTCAATCATTGCGATAAATAAATTATTGAAATAATTACAATGTTAATAACATTTTTCCAAGTTTTTGATGTTTAAAGACCAAATATATAAACAAACCATATAACAACAGGCGGTTACATTATTACCCAACTACAGGATCGAGATTTCTGTTTAAAATAGATTTGTAAAATAATATAAATGACCATAACTTCCTTACTCTTTGATAATATGTAATAATCTTTTAGCATCAATTTTGAATTATCTTGATGAAGAAAAATTGTACTTTAAAACCCCCATTTTTCAAATATTATAAAGTCCTAATAAAAAGATAATAGATATTCTAACAAATCCTTTGGTCAGTTTTCAGATATTAGTGGTTAACGTAAGCCTTAAAAACTTCATTAATTTCTCTGCAACCTTCTTCAAGTTATCGTGTTCACAAAAAATTGTTATATCCACACAAACACACACACATCCGGACAATTGTTTAGAACATTGTATTAGACATTTTAAAATTGAAAAAAATTGAATCAATGGAATTCAATTCTTTAAAGAAATTGTCTCCATTGCAAAGCTTCCTCTATGAGGAAGCAAAAGCGGAAAAAGCCGCCCGCTTCACCTACTGATTTCTCAGTTTCCGACGTAGCAGAAATAGACATATAATAAATAATAAACATAAATAAACAGAAATATAATATTCATGGAAATAAAATTCTACCAAGAAACCCTTGAGGTGGAAGAAAATGCAAGGAATTTACGTTGAAGGATATCCTATAGAGTATAGAGTATTGACCTATACAATCCATTCTGCAATTCTAGATTTCAGATGTATAAGATGCGAGTCCAGCCTTACAGGAGTGTCCGACCGCGTATTTCGAAATCGCATCCATAAAATATATCACGAGGCTTCTGACACCATCCTATCCTCTATCGGCTATCCGCTATCCTATCGGAACTGCTTTCTGCTTGCACAACCTTTCGCGTGCGGAATGCTTGATCAAGCGTGCAGACTTCAGACTGCAGATGCATCCGCATTTGAACCACGTGTTGCCCACATGAGGTTACCAACTTGAACACGACACCGACTTGTCAGAACAGCAGTATCGAACCTGATCTTCGACTCTGAAGAACGAAACAGACTGGCAATCAGAATCTTTCCTTCAGATGCGATTTGGCAGATTTATTGCATTCTCAAGCTTATATGTCGTAGGCATTTAGAATAATCAGACAGTCAGCCGACTGCCGGCGTTCAGATGAATTTGGGACGAAATCGTCACCTGTCGTCTGAGTAGGTTATTAAGGGAATATTTTTATATGAACATATTATATTCATCAAAAAAGTACATGGATTCATGCCCAGTACCTTTTTAGTTAGTTTGACAATATTTTCTTCCCAGGTAACACCTGATCTGTCAATCACGTCATAATCAAGAAAGGAAGCTGATGCAAAACATCATTTGTATCAAACATCATATTTGTATCACTTCACAGGAAACAAGTTGTCTTGAGAAGAAGAGCATCATTGATGATATTGCTATCAGTAATACGTTTTCTGATTATCAGGTCATATTCATATCACCTGTCATGGTTGCTTGAAGTATTTTTTTTTGACATAACTTTATAACCTTTTATTCAATGTTTAGGTATTTCAGTTCAAAATTATTAATTTTGTTATAGCTGTTATCTAAGTTGTCCTGTTCCGAATGTTTATTTAAAAAATAAATGAGGAGAAATAAATCTTATGCTATTATTTTCTTAGAAAATTGCAATATTAAATCTTTTTTTTCGTATTTATACCACGTTTTTTCAAAAACTTCGACGTCTGATTTCAGCCAAAAGTTCTAATCACAATATCCAGCTTCAAGTGAAGAAATAATTCAAATCATCCATAAGGTGATAAGTTTTAATTTTGGAGAAATACAACTCCAACTTTTCACAAAGCCTAATAATAGTAATTTTATATTTCGAACAGGAACATTCATAATATTTCATCGACCTAACCGATTTCTACATTTTTGATTTTATTCTGGGCTTATCTGTCGAATTGACTTTTAACATGAAAAAGACAGCCAGACACTGAACAAGACGTCATAATCATGCAATTTGAAGTAGTCACCTGTTCGTTTTGAATCGTGTCATTGTCAGAGGTTTTGTTACATTGGTTCAACAATGCAAGTAAGTTAACAAAATCAGAAAGTAAAAAATTATTTCTGCACTTTAGATTATGAATTTCTGCCTATTTCAGAAGTCGTAATTTAATAGTTTTTTTGTGATTTAAAACTGTGCTCTTTATTAATTTCTATGTTTAAAAAATAGTATAAAAACATAGAAGATGTGTGATTCCTAAGACGGGCCCCTTTTTCTTTAGAAACTAATCTCACCTAAACTTCTTCTGATTTCAGATCGCCAGCACAAAATTCTTAAAAATATATTGCTTTTTTGCTTTATATGAAATAATTTTTAACTTCATGCATTTTGGCTGTAATGATCAATGCTCAAATAAAAATAATTGAATAGCTTTCAATGTTTGTATTCTTCAGAATTAATCAATTGTGATTTAATTTTGTTTAAGATAGTTTTTACACCAATTTTCTGTTCGAAATGAAACTTCTTTTAAACTTCCAAACGTTTGGCGCATTTTGGGATCAGAGCTAAATTAAAAATAATTGAATAGCTTTAAATGTTTCTATTCTTCAAAATAAATCAATTGTGATTCAACTTTGTTTAAGATTGTTTTTACGCCAGTTTTTTGTTCGAAATGAAACTTTTTTTTTAACTTTTAAACGTCTGGCGCGTTTTAGGCAATTAGAAGACTGCAACCATATAGTATTAAACACACATTAAATGTCTATCTAACGTTTTATTTTTATTCTGTTATTCAAATAATTGATAAAAAATGCTCACAAAAATAATAAACATAATGATTTTCTGTCGTATACTGGAAAATTCTTCTAAATTAAGTACATGTTTTTATAGGTTTTGGAGGTAAACATTTTTATTTTGCCAATTTTGATTTGAAGGTCCATGGAAATGGGATTTTTCAAATGATTATGGTAGTCTGTTAACCCATTGATATTTTATAATCAGAGACAAAAAAATTAATTTTGCCCTCTTTGAAAAACGTTTATTTTTATGTTCAGAATATTTAAAATTAAAAAAATGTGTAAAAATTTATTTCATGGTATATAGTTTATAGGTTTAAAGAATAGCAATGCTATTTGTAAAGTCGCTCTTTCCTCAGTGGTCGGTCTTGCTCTGGTCTATCCTATTTTAGGACCAAAAACAAAAAAATCCATTAGAACCTTTCTGAAAGAAGTAGATTTTCATGATCCAAATATTTAAAAATTAATTATAAAAAAATCATATTTTACACTACTTTTTGTTAATACTATCAATATTACATTAAGAAACTTAGGATTTTAACAGAAAGCATTGGTTTTCCATGATATTTAATTAATTTGACTATAGGTATATTAAACAGAACAGTTTCTATGATAGTAAATTTACAATATTAAAATGTTTTAAAGTATTTTGCATATAAAAATCGACATTAATTCAAAAAGTTCCCTATGCATTCAAGGTTGCTAGAAGACCTGGAAGACCTCGAGATGTCATGGAATTTTGAAACAATTCTAGAAAACCTGGAAAAGTATACATTTGCATTAATTGAGTATTGTGGAAGAAATTGTTAGTAGATTAGTCTATGATCAGTAGAATGAGTTGGAACTGAATGGAATTGACTGGATTTAAACAGAAAGTAGACCTGGAATTTTTTCAAACGTAGACTTGGAAAACCTGAAAAAGTCATGTAATTTTGAAACCGGGCTTCTGTAGTAACCCTATAATTTTTTTTTTCTGGTCTTGAAAAGTCCATGTGATTACGGATTACCATAATCACGGGGAAAATCTCATATCCACACCCTTGCAATTACAGTTGGTACAGCCTTACCGCAACTGTAAAGGATTAGAAAACGTATAATCGCTATTGTGCAAAATATGTAATTAGATGAGGCCGACATACTAAAAAATCAAAAATCAGGAAAAAGTAGGAAAATTCTGACGATTGAAACACTTGGCTATTCAAAAAAGACAACCCAAAAAAATCCGCAACAGTATGAAAAGAACATCGGGATGTAAATATTCTTAATTTAACGTCTGGGAAATAACAAATTCGAATTTGTAAGAAAAAACTTTATTTCTTCGACTACTTAATATTCGTCTCCATCTTAAGAGGAGATGTCATCCTCATAATTT